>JAEIIH010021190.1:0-12006 GCA_018904745.1 Drosophila orosa | reverse complement strand
CAAACTGCAAGGGTATACAAACTTCGGTGTTCCGAAGTTAGCTTCCTTTCTTGTTTTAAACCCTATTCCATTCTCTCTTACTATTTTTACAGGCCTATCCCAGCCGAGATATAACCAATATTGTGGAATCATCGCACTATCAGAAGATTGGCGGCTGGTGTCGTCAGGGTGCCTTGAATGCGGCCAAATGCAAGGGTTCCCATCGCTGGATCAAGCCTTTCCGCTGTCTGGGTGAGTACTAACCCCACTTTAAAACCAACAAAAATAAATCCAACTAATCACTGATCCAATCTCTCTTTCTCCATAAATCTCCTCAATGATTCCCGTGACGTTTGGCTTCAGAAGGACCATTCCAATCGGATGCCCTGCTGGTGCCGGAGGGCTGTCTCTTCGATCACATCCACAATGCCTCCCGCTGCTGGCCCTTTGTGAGGTGGAACCAAACCGGAGCAGCTGCCTGCCAGGAGCGAGGCATGCAGATGCGTAGCTTTGCCATGCTTCTGCCCTGCGGCATCTCTGTTTTCTCTGGAGTGGAATTCGTCTGCTGTCCCAAGCATTTCAAGAGTGAGTAAACCTCTGATGTCCCATATTAAAAATAAGCTTTAAATTATCTTTAAAATATAAATTAAAGCCCATTTCTTATTTTGAAAGCCTTAAATTATTTTGGTTTGATATAAATTAAAGCCTGTTCTCTTTTTTCTTGTAAATGACAAATATATTTCCCTGTTAGGTTTGAAAAACAATGGTTTTTATGCCACAAAAATATGTTATTCTGCACATTTTGTTTGGCTGACGTTTACATTTTCTTTTTTTCATTTTTCCCCCCTGAATTGCCATACAATTTCCCTCGCATGTACACATTTTTTTTTGTTGTGCCCTATTTTGTATTTGTTTTGTATTTTAGGAAGAGTGGTGTGGCCATTAGTTGCGTTGGCGTTCAATCTGTGGTTATAAAATTAATTATTTAAACCGAAAATCGAATGCAGAGAACCAACAAATGTGCCATTACTCACCCTAAGCGATTATCATTTCTAAATTATTTAAACGGTTGTGAGATTTATTTATGCAAGAACTTAACAATTGAAATTGAAGTTCTTCTAGCTTCTTGAATCTCATTCAATAATAATAATTCGTGTTTCCCCCTTTCTTAAAGCCGATGAAATCCATGTGAAAAAGACCGATTTGCCAGTAATGCCCCCGGCACAGATTAGCAGTGCCAATGATGAACTGGTGGCCAACGATGAGGATGATAGCAATGACTCGAACTACTCGAAAGATGCCAACGATGAGGAGCTGGACGATGAGGATGATCTAATGGGCGACGATGAGGAGGACGAAATGGTGGCCGATGAGGCGGCTGCGGCTGGTGGTAGTCCCGGTAGTGCTGGAGGATCTGGCTCCTCGGGAGATGCCAACAGTGGTTCCTTGGATGACATAAATACGGAATACGATAGCGGCGAGGAGGGTGACAACTACGAGGAGGATGGCGGTGCTGGTTCTGAGGCCGAAACCGAAGGCGATTCATGGGATCAAAGTGGAGGCAAACCAATAAAGGGTGCTGCCTCTGCCTCTGCCTCTGGCTTGTCCCCATCTTCATCATCATCATCATCCCCTTCTGCGGTATCTGACAAGACACTCCAAAAGTCCGACCTGGTGACCCCTGGCACTCCACAGCTTTCGGTGGCCGCTGCTGCAGCTGCCAATGCCGGTGCTGGTTTGGGTTCGGGACAGGGAGCACCACCGCCGCCGCCACAGCTACCACCATCGACGGCACAACCCACATCGGATCCTTACTTCACCCACTTTGATCCGCACTATGAGCACCAGAGCTACAAAGTAAGTCAGAAAGTAAGTGTTTACGTTGAGGGCGCAGGTTTATTTATCGATGCAACACAAAACGTATTCTAAACAAAGGAAGCCCAACAGCGCCTTGAGGAATCGCATCGCGAGAAGGTCACGCGGGTGATGAAGGACTGGTCGGATCTGGAGGAGAAGTACCAGGATATGCGGCTGGCCGATCCCAAGGCGGCCCAATCGTTCAAGCAGCGGATGACGGCTCGCTTCCAGGTCAGTCTCATCCATCCGTGTGAAGCACTCATCTTCCTCCACTCATAAACCTTCACTGTCACTGTCACTCTCACTGTCACTGTCACTGTCTACCTCTACTCTGTCTCTCTGTCTCTCTCTCTCTACTCTCACCACATCTCTCTTTAACTCGCACTGAACCCCACTTTGACTGCCTGAAAGCACCACCCACTCTCCCAAGAAACCCTTCCCACCTGTATCTACCTGTATCTATCAGCTCTTTGACTATGTAAACGCTATGTCTCTGCATCTGAATGTGTGTGTATGTCTGAGTCTGTATTTGGGAGCTTCGCCTGGCAAAAGTAGATCAAAAGATCCGAAAAGATTAAGGATAATCGATCCATATGAATAATTTATTGATATTCAAATTAAAAATTATAAATATTAAAATTATGTAGCACTTTTAAGAGTAATTATATATAAAAAAGAAAGTAACTCTACAAATATTTAATGTAAAATCTGAAAACGATCCTAGATCCTTCAGTGCACCCTTGGGCGCCAATTTTAAAATTAAAAATTTACAGAATTGAAATTAAAAACATTGGTTTAACAGAATTCACAGAATTTGTTATATTTTCTTTAAACATTGGAATAACAAATCCTAGCTATAGATCCCTTTGCCCAGTGAAGCTACCCCTTTAATAGGCCTCATAACTAGTATTCAACAGACCATATCATAATCGTTTATCATTTCTCTGTGTTGATTTTGTAACCATTTTAAAACATTATCATGCACCCAGTATCGTAATCGTTATCGTAATCGTAAACGAAATCCTACTCGTACTCCTAATCTCGTAATCGTTTCCTACTGTAACCGTAAGCGTAGCTCATTGAGTCCTCTATTTTCCGGCATTAAGTTGTGCTCATTGTATCGCCTGCTTATTGTTTGCTGCCCTCACGAAGTCCGGAGAAAACTGACTAAGTTACTCAGTGACTCTCTGGGCATCGCTGGGCCAAATATATTTTTTTGTTGTTTATTTTTTGTGTATCCATATGTATGGCAAATGGGAGCGAAAGAGGCATCAGATTGTAATCATAACAGCAATAACAGTAACAATAACAATAACAATAACAATACCAGTTACAAGTAACAGTAAAAAAAAAACAAGAGCAACAATAAAGCAAGAACAGCAAAAAACAAACCAAAACAATAGATGAAATCTACTTATCCATATTACTAACTAACATCCAAAGTGCTTTGTAGTTGAACTGATTGGCATATAAACTAACTATAATCAAAATACTACCTAATATACCAAAACCCTGTACCTAAACCTATCCTTAGTTATCTCTTCATTTCGATAAACCTAACCCAGAAGACCCAGACGGATATCCCCCCTCCAGCCCTGACTTCGATGTGTGTTGCTCGCATTTTTAGTCCTGTAAATGCTGCTTTCGTGTAACCGCTGCGCTTTTGCAAGAACATTGCTGCCACTACAACGCCGGGAATGAACTGCATCCATGTATATATCCCATATTCAGATCGAAGTCCCGAACATCCCGAGAACCCAAGACCCAAACAGGATCATTACAAAATCCAACTAATGCACCGCATCAGTGGCTCGCACCCTCTCTCTCTCTCTCGCTCTTTAACTCGCTCGATCTAGCTCATGGTAGCACCATCTCTGTAGCGGCACCAAAAAATCCCCATATCCTTATCCATATCCATATAGAGATCCCCGCGAGAACTTCCCGATTCCCTGCCCACGACCAACGCTCTCTCTCCCCAAACATTTCAACCACAAACATTTCACGAGATTTATACGTACGAATCAAAGTAATTTTTCGAAAATTTTAACCAAACCGAAACGAACCAAAGTACCGCTAGACCACCGATCGACAGTTGCATATTGTTAGCGATCGACGCAAATTCCCCATGCTGATAATCTTTCTCTCTTGGTGTGCAATACGTCTTTATATGGGAATGTAATTTTAGACTTCTGTTCAGGCACTCGAGGAAGAAGGCAACGCCGAGAAGCACCAGCTGGCCGCCATGCATCAGCAGCGTGTCCTTGCCCACATCAACCAGCGGAAGCGGGAGGCCATGACGTGCTACACCCAGGCTTTAACCGAGCAGCCACCGAATGTGAGTAGAGTTTCTGCCAGTGTAAAGAGGGAAAAATCCTTAAACTCAGGGGTTTTCCTATTATAAATTCTAGTGTGAGGTTTATTCTTCTTTTGAAAGGAAAGAACCTTAACCTCAGAGGTCCTTGGGCCCACCCAAGGGCGCCATGATATTGTTAAATTCTCGTGTGAAGTCTATGCTTAATTTTTCATATAAATATATCTAAATATTATGGTTAAATTCTAGTGTAAACTATATTCCTCCATTAAGAGAAAATATCCTTAACATCAAAAGGTCCTTGAGCTCACCCAAGGGCGCCATGAAATTTTTATTTCTACTAAAACATGAAAACCTTTAAATCTTATAGTTTTCCAATGTTTTTCTTTAAACTGTTTTGTTATTTTCTTCTTCCTTAATCAAAATATTATTATATATATTAACACCTCTACTTATCCCACAGGCCCACCACGTGGAGAAGTGCTTGCAGAAGCTGCTGCGCGCCTTGCACAAGGATCGTGCCCATGCCCTGGCCCATTATCGTCACCTTCTTAACTCCGGTGGTCCCGGTGGCCTCGAGGCAGCTGCTTCGGAACGACCACGCACCCTGGAGCGCCTAATTGATATCGATCGCGCGGTTAACCAATCAATGACCATGTTGAAACGCTACCCCGAGCTATCGGCCAAGATTGCCCAGCTGATGAATGATTATATTTTGGCATTGCGCAGCAAGGACGATATTCCTGGATCATCGCTGGGCATGAGTGAGGAAGCGGAGGCCGGCATTCTAGACAAATATCGCATTGAGATCGAGCGCAAGGTGGCCGAGAAGGAACGCCTCCGTCTTGCCGAGAAGCAGCGCAAGGAGCAGCGGGCCGCGGAGCGTGAGAAGCTGCGCGAGGAGAAACTGCGAATGGAGGCCAAGAAAGTGGACGATATGCTCAAGTCGCAGGCGGCCGAGCAGCAATCCCAATCGCAATCCCAGTCGCAGCAGCCCTCGTCCACCCAGTCGCAGGCGCAGCAGCAGCAGCAGGAGAAGAGCCTGAGCAGCAAGGAGCAGCTGGACGGTGGCCTGGTGACAGCTGCCAACCTCAACTTGGACACCACCAAGAGCGAGAAGGAGCTCTCGGACACTGAGTATGCCGAGGCCACTGTGAGGTGGGTATAATATATATTTTATTATAAATATATATCTAATATTTATCTTTTTTTTTTCTATCCCACAGCAGCACCAAGGTGCAGACCGTGCTGCCCACGGTCGACGATGATGCTGTGCAGCGGGCGGTAGAGGATGTGGCCGCTGCCGTTGCCCACCAGGAGGCCGAGCCGCAGGTGCAGCACTTCATGACCCACGACCTGGGCCACCGCGAATCGGTATTTAAATATTTCGGCTTGTCCCAATTTTCACTAGAGTTTTTTTTGTTCTAAAAAATATCCTTCTTGCAGAGCTTCTCGCTGCGCCGTGAATTCGCGCAGCATGCGCACGCGGCCAAGGAGGGTCGCAATGTCTACTTCACGCTCTCCTTTGCCGGCATCGCCCTCATGGCGGCCGTCTTTGTGGGCGTGGCCGTGGCCAAATGGCGGACATCACGCTCGCCGCATGCCCAGGGCTTTATTGAGGTCGATCAGGTGAGGGAGCCGGAGAACAGAAAGGGTATAGATCACACATTAACCTTATAGAGAGTTTTGAATAAGCTTCAAAGTTAAGATACACGCAGAGGCCCGAATTTAACGTTTTACTGCTTAAAATTCCCAACTTGTTCTGGCCTGAAAAGTTTGCTAATCATTTTATAAGCAAAAAAGGGTTACTTGAATGGTATGAGAACCGCGGAGAAAGGGTAGGGATAATCCCAGTCAACATCTTTTACTATATATAATAACATTTTAGTGGTGCTGTTCAAGACTTTTCCGTGATCTATTCCCCTTTCTATCCATCTATCTATCTCTTTATTTTATTCAATATTTACAACTAATTTATATCCTATACTCCCCTAGAATGTGACCACACACCATCCCATCGTGCAGGAGGAGAAGATCGTGCCCAATATGCAGATCAATGGGTACGAGAATCCAACCTACAAATATTTCGAGGTGAAAGAGTAAGCAGGACGGCTGCAATGGCAAAGCGCGGCTGTGCAAGCGAGAGGCACACACACACACATCAAAGGCAGCAGCGGCGCAAAAAACAAAAAACAAAAAACCAAACAACAATTTCAAAATGGAATCTTAAGCATAATATTAAAAAAAAAAAAAAGAAAACAAATAAGAAGCCCAAAGCGGAAGCAGAAGAGAAATGATTTTTTTTTTTTCGTCAAACAAACAAAAGGAGCGCAGTTCCAATAAGAGAGAATGAAGAGAGAAGCATGTGAAGAAGCACGAAGAATGGAGAACGGAGAACGGAGAATGAAGAATTCAAGAAAGGGGGTAGAAAGAAGGCAGATAAATTCAATGAATGGTAATATATCTATATATTAAATTAAAGCAAGCAAGCAGAAAGGCAAAGAATATAAAGCAAGCAATTAAATTTAAGTATTTGAATGTTTAACAAAAATGCAGTAAAAAAAACATCCTCTCTAGCTCTCTCTCTCTCTCTCTCTCTTACTCTCTCGCTCTTACTCTCCCTCTCACTCTCGCTCTCTCGCTCTGTCTCACTTAGCCAGTCTGTCCCTTTCCCACACACACACAAACACTCTTGGCACTTTGTTGTTTTTGCTAAGGACGAAGTAACAATAGAGGCAAGCGAAGAAGACACACAGACGCACACACTCACGCGAATAAGAAGGGAGTAGCAAGAGGAGGTGGAGGATGAGGAGAAGGAGGAGGAGGAGAAGAAGGAGAGCAGAAGCAGAAGCAAAACGCAAAACAAAAGATATTCCTAGTAAATAAATTTGTCAACACACACACTCACACACACACACACGTATACATGCATCACTTATGACTCACACATGACTCACCTTCACCTACGCAAATGACTAACACATGACTCACCACCACCCATGACTCGCACATGACTTACACATGGACACAGGACACCACATGCAGCTTCGTAGCATACTTTTGAGCGTTGCTTGCAAGCAATAAAATTAGAGCCGCGCTAAGAAAGCTGAAAGCTAGAAAAAAACACACACTAAAAGACACTCGACACACACACACACAAGTGAACCTAAGAGCTACCTACGCGTACTAATCTCTATATATGAACGTGCATATATGCATATATGTATATGTATAACTCTTTCTAAACATAAACATTAAACATACACATACACACACGCCATGCCACACACACACAACCATAAATGCAAAAGCAAAAGCGAAACCCACAAGCCCAACAAATTATATATACACAATATATATACATATATATATATACACAATATATATTTAAAGCAAAGCAAGAAGAAATGTCCATAAATGTATTTATGTATCTATACACGAGCAAAAAAAAAAACACAACCCGAAAGGAAGAATAAAAACAAAAAAAATAAGGAGAATTGCCAGCAAGCAAGAGAATTTCGGTAAAAACGTAACGTGATGTAACGTAAACGTAAACGTAACGATGCTTGGCAGTCTATGAAATTAATAAATAAAATCAGCTACGTAAACAGAAACAAATGCAAAACGCTAAGCTAATTGCAGAAAACAAAAAGAAGAATTTGCAAAAATGAAAAAAAAGAAACTGCAAATGATGAATGAGAAGAACTTTTAGAACTTTTTCTGCATATTTTGTGTGTAAGTCGATGGCAAAAAATGTTTATTCTCTTATTTTATGTTACATGTTTCACTCAAAGGCCAGCACAAAAACACTAAATCCACACAGAACACCACAACAAACACACACCAGAGGAGGAGCCCTTGAGCAATCCGAAAGCAAGAAAATGCAATTTTATTTCCACTTGCCAAGTTTTCCTATCACCTTAGGCGAAATCTGATAAGAGTTAACCAAACGGAGGCGAAATCGCAAACCAGACTGGACTCCGGGAAGACAAGACCCGTCGTCGTCGACGACGACCGAGTAGAGTGCCGGACGAAGAGGCCCCCCCAAGATAAACCACATTTCGAAATGGTTAGTTTCATTTCTCAGCTCGATTGCTTGGCAAATATTTGGCCTGCTTTGTTCGAGCAGCGAGATACTGTTACTCAATCAAGCCAAATATAATCGAAATGCTTTCCCCCTTCAATCAGACGACGAACGGACGCCCTTTCCACTTAAGCAAGTGTGATTCAAATTGCATTCAAGGGAAAAGTTTAGCAAAAACAGATTAGGGGAGTTATATTCCTGTTAATATAAAAATAAGCCTTCTTCCCTTTGTTTTTAAATAGAAAATAAATCAATTTGCAAAAAATTGAAAAGAAAATATTCCAGAGAAAGCTTTTCCAAGTTTCTTTTCCAAGAAATGAATAATTATGATTAATAATAAATTATTTTAAAGCAAGATTCAATTTCAATTCAGTTTCTAACAAAATTGAAAAGAAAATATTTCACAAAAAGCTTTCCAAGAAAATATTTCACAGAAAACTTTTCCAAGTTTCTTTCCAAAGAAATTCATATTTTAAAGTAAGATTGAAGCTAAAACTGAAGCAAAAATTTGCAACATTTACAATTTTACATGAAATTTAAGCAGAAATTTAAGTTGAAATTGAAACTAAAACTGAAACAATATCAGAAGCTGCAATGAAAGTTAAGATTGAAACTGAAAGTAAACAAAAACTATATCAAAAGCTGAATTGAAACC
Organism: Drosophila orosa; assembly: GCA_018904745.1. Lineage (NCBI taxonomy): Eukaryota > Metazoa > Arthropoda > Insecta > Diptera > Drosophilidae > Drosophila > Drosophila orosa. The sequence continues at coordinate 3,120 of JAEIIH010021190.1, read as the reverse complement.
GATATCGATATAAAATTTAGAGTTCCAAATTAAAACTAATATTGAAAGGAAGTTGAAACAGACACTACAACCTGTTAATGGAGATTGAAAATGAGGGGTTGCCTTGTGTGATTCGAATGTTAAATCGGAAATTGAGATTCTGAATGAGATTTGAGATGCGAATTGAACAATAAATGAAAATGCAATTAAGGCGTAGCAACCAAGATTCTGATTAAAACTCATATTGAAGGTGTAATTGAAGTTGAAGCTTGAGGCCACTGCGATTGAAAGCAATTCATCGAGAATCGAGAGAACCGATCTTGAAACTGAGATTGAAACAAAGTTAGAAATTGAAATCTAAATAAGGAATATCTATTGGAGCAGAAAATGTGATTTATATTCAAAAAGCAACTTGAGATTGAGGCTAAAATTGAGGCTGGATGAAACCGAAAATGGGACTGAAATCGTAAATGAAACTATTTTTGCAATGGAAGCTGAATAACTTACTCTTCACTTGCAATATTTAGTGTCAATTATGATCACAGACTTTAATTTGGTTTCTGAGCATCTGGATTAGTGACAATTTCAATTTTGAATATATTTCAGATTTTTGTTTCAATTGATAAACTTTATTTTTGAACTTCAATTTCTGGGCAGGGCTTTAGTCTCACTTTCTAGTTCAGTTTGTGCTTCAATATTCTATTTCAATTCCATTTTTGTGATGAGTTTCAATTTAAATTTTACCATCTCAACCTTGACTTCATGTTTAGTGACTGTTTCAACTATCAATCTTTACCAAGTTAAAATGAACTCTTTAGATATCACAAATAATTTCTGATCTGTGTTTTTCGGTATCCAAGAATCCGTTCTTCGAGGCGCTCCCCACACACACAAACACACACAGGACACTGACAGGCGACACATTATATAATGCTAAAGGTATTACGACAACAATATATATACATCTCTATATATATATACACATACATATATATACACATATATATATATATATACAAAACACATATATATTTCAACAGAACAACAAAACCAAACAAACAAAAGGCGAATCAACTACACAACAAATAAATAAGAAGAAAAATCTAACTAGTCAAAGCTTGAATATTTTTTAATTTATTCATTAATACAACAAGAACAACAACAACAACAAAAAAGCAAAAAACAAGAAATGAAAAAAGTATACATATATATAAAAACAAAAAACCAAAAAACAAAACAAGAAAAAAACAATTGATATTTACACTTAGTGAAGCAAAAAACAAAACCAAAAAACAAAAAAAGCGGAAAGTAAAAGCGAAAAAAAAAACAAAAACAAAAAACAAAAAAAGATGCAAATGTGTAAGAAATAAACCCCGTCCTGCATAAATAAAATTAAATAAAATAATAAAAATAAATGAAAAAACACAAAGAATATCATAAAGCAAAAAAGATTTACACAAACGAAAAGAAACGTGGAAGAAGCAGCAACAAGAAAATTATAATGAAATCGCATGTGTTTTTGTCGTAGTCTCATCATTGAAAAAGAAAGCAAAACAAACAAAAAAAGAAACCACAACAAACAAAAATACAAAAAGCAACAAAAAGCAACCAAAAAAAAGTAAGTAAATCGTAACGAGAGAAACAAAAACAAAAAAGCAGCAACAATTTGTGTAATTCTTTTTGTCAAACTATGATTTTTGCATAAAAAAAACAAAAACGAGGCGACGATATAGACGAGGGCCGACGACGACGACGGCGACGAGCGGAGAGCTCTCCCTCGCGTATAAGAAAATTTAAATATTAAATGTACTCAAAGACAATTGTAATTGCAACAATAATTGTACGCTATATATACTATTATTAATGTGGAAAAGATTTCAGCAGCATTCGGCATTGGCCCCGCCACGGATCGATCGAGACTCCGAGCGACTCCCCCTTGATCCTTGGTCCCCGATTATCTTGGGATCCTTGGGTTGGGTTATCGGGCGGAAATACGGGAGGCTTTGGGCATACATATATATAACCATGGAGTCCCCAATGGCAGCCAGGAAAATTGTATAATGTTTCACACACACACACACACACAAAAAAAAAATAAAAAACAAAAAAAAGAAAAGAGAAAAAAGAGAAAACCCCAAACATAAAACATAAGAATGCAAAAGGAAACAAACAACAAAGAAAACAAAACAAAAACAATTTTCAATGTATAATCATATAATTTGATTTTGAATTTTTGTGTTCTTTTTCGAAATATTTTGCATAAATAAAATAAAATAACAGAAAAACAAAAAAAAAACAAAAAAAAAGCCCCCCTAAGCAGGATGCAATTTGAAAATAAATGATTCATCCTCCAGCCGGCACGTGGACATCGGTAATTTCAGGTGCGCGGCGGTGGGGCAGGTCCAGATAACCTCTAGATTACTATGATTTATTTGGACGAACTCCCGGTTGGCCGATCGGTCATATTTCATTCCATCGATAACCCAAAACCGCAACCTAATCAATTTCCCTGCTTTTGCCTTGGGATTAGCATCGATAATGAGTCGGATTTAGACTCTTGGCTTTTGGAATTTCTTTTCAGCGTTGAAGTAAGTAAAAATGAGCTAATTATGTTTTATTATTATAAATTATTTATTAATTATTATAAAGGTTTAAACTAATTAATTAGGGATGTCAGAAAATAACTATATATACTGGATACTGTGTAGATATTTCAGGAAAAAGCATTTAAGCCTTGGGATAAATGTGAATAAAATAAGATTCCATTTGATATATCGTATAAAAAGAGAACAAACAAATTATAAGAATTTTTATGGATATTTATAGCCTTGCAGGTTATTATAATTTAAGTCAGAAGTTTGAAATCCAGTGAAGGAGTTATTTCCGGCCCTATAAATCATATATATTCTTGATCAGCATTTAAAGCCGAATCGATCTAGATATGTTTGGCAGGATTATTTATTTTTTAGCTATTTTACCAAAATTTTATAAGGGGTAACATCATTAAAATGTCAAAAAATTTTCGAAATTTTTAATATTTTTTAATTTTAAATTCAGTATGCAGATTTATTATTCTAATAAAAATTAGCATATCATTTCTTTGCAATTTAAAATTAAGCCATTTTTGGCTGAATTATGATC
>JAEIIH010021185.1:0-13907 GCA_018904745.1 Drosophila orosa | reverse complement strand
TTATGGTATAAAACTTCCTGGGTCCACCGGATGTATCTGTGTATCCTTTCTATATGCGGAGGAGGATTATGTCGGTTGGGCAGCGTCAAATGCCGGGAGAAGGCAATAAAAATGTTGTCGGAGATTACGAGTACAGGCGATTTATTTATTTTTCCACACACTCTTTCCACTTTGCCACTTTCCTCTTGCCACTTGCCACTTTCGCACTTGGCTCCAGATTCAAAAACGGGCTGCCAGCGAGCGCGAAGCGTGAAAGCCGAACCCTAATGGAATGGAATAATTTATAAAACTGGCCCGAAAGCCCCGGCCAGCCGTGAATTAAAGAAAGATGAGGCTTTAGGGCAGTGAGCCAGCAAAATGGAGTTTCAAAGGGCCCGGCACAAAGTGCATTTGTGCCACATTCTTGCCTTGGCGGAGATGGTGTCCAGCCCCCTCTTCATTTTCGCCGACCTTTGTCCTGGTTCATTGCTTTTCCGCGCTGGCGAAAAGCGAAAGGAAAAGCCGAAAAGTGGTCTGGGGATAGGTGCTGCGTGCTGTTCTAAAATGAAATACGTGCCACACGTGCTAAATGCCTTGTTCTCACCACCTCAGCCAGCAACAATTGCACAATTTGTTTCGCGCACAGAAAATTTGCATATGTCTGAGCCGGGGAAAGTGCGAGAACTGAAATGGACTTTGTTTGCCGTCTGTTGTTTGCTCTTTCACAAATGTCTTGCGGTCTACTCGAAAGTGCTCAGAATCCAACGCCATATCCATGCACAGATGCGGTCAAGGTGGTAGTTACCAAGTTCAGGGTTTATTAATCAAGTTAACATTTAATTCAGCAAATAATCTTTAAATTTGTATTGAAAGAGAGGTGTTTATTATGCTTATTAAGATAATAAAATATATAAAAATGTACCTATAAAAACTTTCTTTTTTTTATAGCTCATCCTAATTCAAAGCTAGACCTTCTCTTGCTTCCCCTGCTGTTTATCTACATGCCACAAAATCCTAACAAGCAGGAGAAGCAGCTGCTCAAAGGCACATTGCATGTGCGCCGTATCCTTTTCAAAGTGTGACAGACTTAGCAACAAGCCAGCTCCCACCACCTCCTCCTTGTGTTACATCCTTGCCCTGCCCTGCCTTGCCTTGCCTTTGCTTTTATTTAACTTTGTCATTTGCCGAAAGCCAGTGAGAAAATTCGTACTTTAACTGCGCTTATTTGTTGTGCTGCTTATGTACTTTGATTTCAACAACTTTTCCTCTCGCGAAAATGTACTTTTGCCTCACTTTTCAGCGGCTCAAGTGCACATTTCTTTCATTTTGTTATTGTTCATCAAAGTTTTTTTGTGAGCTGGGAATTTGTTTTTTTTTTTCTCGGTGAGGCCTCTTATAATAATTCCCCGTCAAGGCGTGTTCATCATAAAATTTGATTATTTCTTTGTCGTTGCTAGGACGGGGGATTTTTTGCTGTCAAATTCTTTGTAGTCCAATTGAGAAATGGGGATGGAAAGTAACCCACTTTCCAAGTTAAAGAAAACAAATAAGAGTTTGTGTGAAAATGTGGTCGAAGCAGTAAGAATATTGAATAAGCCTAAAACAAATTTGGTAAATTAGGTTTCCTGGCGGGTTCCCTAGTTGATTTTCAGCAGGACTTTTGCTTACAAAAAATTTAAATAGAAATAATGAAAACAATCTATGTTTACATTTTTTGATTTTATAATCCAATTAAATTTGAAGGGTAGGGAATCCCTATTATTGATATTCAACAGTTGTACTTGGCTCTGTTGATTTGCCATTATTTCGTATTTATTGCACACCCTTAACACCGTCTCACAATTAATTTGATTTCACAACAAACCCACTCCTAAATTAGGCAACGAAATTACAGTTTTCCGAGCACGCAGCCAGGATAATTATTCGGCCTGCTCACGCACTTTAGCTTCCTGCGAAACTCACTCAATTCATATCAATAACATTATTTTGCGGCTGGCTCCTTGTTGTTGCCTCCTTTGTTGGCCATCTTTTGGTGGCGCCCCCGAAAAATGTTGGCAACACAAATTGGCGTAGGCGGCGGCATTCCGGTCGCACTTTTCACTTTTCATATCAGCAATTTTCTGCACGTCTCGTTGGGTTTTGTTTAAATGTGTTTACAATTGACTACACACCCGGCTAAGGTCCCAGACCGGTTGAGGTAGCTCAGAGGGGCCACAAGCCATTGTCAGCCGAACAAGTCGAATTGTTTTGGCCCCGTCACCTCCGTTTCCACATCTCTGAGCATTTGGAGCGCCCCTCGCAGAATGTTTTCCCCTCCGCCACGGCTAATGTCAATTGGGGAAGGCAGTTTGATTTTCATATTTCATTTCATTCGCAATTTGCGCTGCCTTTCGACAATTGTGGCTCTCTATTCATATGGAAATTCCCAGTTGTCGGCTTAGCTTCTGCGAAAAAGCTGCTCTTATTGTTAAGGTTTTTGATGCTTACGTTTTTTTTCTATTAAATGCGGCTTATTTTTAAGTAATTTTTTCAAGGTTGATAGCATTTTATAGTGTCATATTGAGGTTTCTATTTGCTTGTATTTACAATGGAAATATGTTTAAGAACTTATATAAATATAGATAATAGGATAATAAGCAAAAGCTCAAGTTTGAGGTCTGTACTTAAGTCGAATTATGGCATTTAGCCTTTAAAGAAATTAAACATCACAGTAAAAAGGATAAAACTATTTAACCTAGTTTAGAATAAAAGAGGTTGTTTGTTCTGAGAATTACAATTATAGAAATACATTTGTTATGAAGTACAACTAGATTTTTATATTTCTTGATACACAAATATTAAAGTAAGAACACATTTTCAAGTGTGTCCATTTTTCAATTGCTCCAACTTAAGCTGCTATCGCTGCTGCTCAGTCTAGCGATTATAACTAATTCTGTTTTATTTATATGTCTGGTTTAATTGCTTGTTATCTCGTTGCTACTTATTTTCCTTGGCTATTTCTGCAGATTTAATGTGTTGTATTCCTCTTATTTATGTTGCTTCCTTTTGTTGCTGCTGCTCTTTGAACTGTTGCTCCGACTGGAATGCGACTGGATTGTCATTGTGTAATTGTCAGTAACTCATCCGAGTTGACATCGGCCTGTCCCACGTCCACCGATCCCTATCCCAGTCCCACTCTCAGTCTCAGTCCCCGTCTGAATGCATAATAAAGGAACAATGGATGCCAGAAGTGCTTCGATAATACCCCGAGTCGGGTCAGCTGTGGCCTTTTGTGTTTGAGTTGTTCGAGTTGCCTTCGATTTGGGAAAGTTTTGCGCCTAATTTTGCATAAAGCCTAGGCTCTGGACAAAGTAAAAGTATAAGTTTACTTAGGACTGCTCCACTTTTGATGTTCAACTGGAATCTTATTTGTGATTTATTGCATTTTAATGTTCACAAGCAATTGAGCTTGAGGCACGGCGACAGCAATTTGGCAACAATTACCAGTATCTAATGTCGGAGTAAGTAACACGAGCTGGAAAGTGAAACAAAGTTGCTAGCATAATTTGTTTTCCATGCTAAACTTTTTAATTAAACTCAAAAGTTGTGCCAGAGGTGGTCAGTTAGTCGGTCTGAGGTAAACTCACTCGGAACAGAATCTAATCTGAATCAATAACAAGCAACGGCCAACTGCGTCACTCGGAGATACGAATAGAGCAGTTAATGTATCTGGCGGAATCAAAAATTAATTAAATGTAACTTTGGTCGATGGCGCGTGCTTAGTTTGTTAGTTGTGTGTCTAGAGAACTTGTTGCTATGCACTGTAAGAAAAATGTGGGCCTAAATAACATACAATTTATCTTATTTTGGAGCTTAAGACAGCTCGCTTTGGTATCCTACTTTGCTAACCAAAAAGGTGAAAGGTTTTTCATAGTTTTCCTATAGTTTTCCCAGTGTATCTTAGCCATTTGAAGTGCGAGGTCAGATCATAAACTTTGCCGACAGCTGCAAACTTTTGTTTACTGACTTCTTGTCGATGAAACCGGGCAAAGATGCCACTCGGCTGCTAATGAAGTTGAACTTGTTGAGTTAATTAATTCAGTTGTAGTGTAATTTTTCTGCCTCTGAACTTTCGCCTTGTCTGTGATATTTAATTAGGCTTCATCCTGGTTGACAACATGGGGTTCAGAGTGTGAGGCAGGGACAGCAACATGAGCATAAATATGCGTGCCAAACAAATGAGTTCGTTTGTGGGCCCTGCACAATTGTATCTGCCAGATACAATCGCAGTTCCATTACAAGCCAGTCATGTGTGTGTTGGACTGCTCCCTGCTCTTGGCCACATTGTGTGTGTGCTTGGCCGTAAGTGCTTATCTGATTTGCCTTCTCGCCCACGAGACAACACAAGACAAAGCAGGCCAAAAGCCAGATCCAAAGCCAACAGGCTTGCGGCCAAAAACCGAATGCCAAGTTGCAGGCAGGCCGCAAGCCTTCTCAAAGGAACTTTGAACCTTTCGGGCCGCGTTATCGAAAACTGTTTTGATTGCACGCCTCGGAGCCAATTAAAGCGATGTTGCCAATTTATCGTCGCAGTTGCTCTTCCCTGTCCACCAGAGTCCCACATCCCGCATCCACTGCTGGATAATTCAATAAACTTGGTCAGAGTTATCTCCCAGGGCGACGTTGTCGCTGGCCAAAAATCTCTGCTTCCTCTGGGAGGCAAAAGGAAGAAAGCAGGGAGAGAGAATCCTGCTCCTGCTCCTTGTTCCTATTATTCCTGGCAGTGTTTGTGCATTTAGCAAATTATGGACATTATGGCCAATGTTCAACCAGATTCTTGGCTTGGCATATGGGAAATGTGCGGCATGCAGCCTGTGCACACAGAAAAATATTAATTAATGGGATGAAACTTAATGGCTGTTATAATTTGGTTAATTTATGGACTAGGAGATTGGTGGGAGAATATAAAAATAGTCATGATTCAGAGGATGTTGTGGAATTAAAAGGATATTGTATTAAGCTATGAACAATTGTTATACAAAAATAATTATTTAGATATAAAAAGCCTTAAGCTCTTATGGATTTATGATTTTAATCATAATAAATTACTTTTTAGTATTTCCCATAGTTAATACTGTGTAAAAAATATACTTTTCTCTCCATGTATCTGCCTCGATTCAACCTCTTCGATAAGCCATGCAATTCCACTGCTACTTCCTCCTCCACCAAAACCCCAGCATAATTTTCCATATTTCATGCTGCATGCAACAATGAATGCGAAGTGGGTTAAGCGAATGCAACATGCGCCCTCATGCAAAATATATTTCAGATTGGCTGTACCAGCAGGAGACTTCCTGCATTGTGGCATTAATTAAATGCTTCTGTTTATGATTGGTTTTGGCATTTGGTATTAGATTTTCAGAAACAAATAAAAAAGCACTTTAAGTAAAAGGAAAATGGAAAAATTGGTTAGCAATAAAAATTGGAAATAAGAATTATATTGGATTCTTGTTTATATTAAATGCGAATCGTACTATTTTTGTGCTAAGCTTGCCAAAATAAATTGCTTTAGTTATTTTATATTGATTTTTAAATAAATTAGCCTTGCAAATATAATCCGAAATTGGATAATTAAAGCAGACCGACTAATATTTGCTTTATGGGACACTTAGTCGTGCGTTTCCCGGTTTATGGCGCATTTGAATATATTAAGCGAAATATTTTAGGGGCTTTCTCCACTCAAAACAAATAGCTGGCAGTCAATTATACTTCAATTTGAGTAAATGCCTAGACGCGGTCGCACTTAACACACTTTACACTCAATTTACCCACGAAGACAGGATTGCGCAGAAGGTGCTCCATCTCCTCAAATAAAAAAAAAAAGGGCGAAGAAAACCCTTAAGCAGCAAACAGGCAAATGGGAGGCAAATTCAGCCCACTTAGCAGTCGTGTCAAAGGGAAGCGAAATGTCGAAATGAATTTTCAGACAGTGAATTATGCTTTTCATTCTGCTTTTCCTGTGCTTTCGCGTTCCTCCTCCCAGTGGGCGGTATCTTAATTACCTGCAATTTCGTGGCCGCAAAGCACACACACAAAAAACAGGGCTGTGACGGGGAAATGGCAACAAAGGGTTCCCAAAAAGGGAAAAGGAAGCACCTTCAATAGAGCGTTTTAATTTCAATGGGTTACTATGGCCGAAGACCCAACCCAACCCTCGTAAAAGGATATGCTTAATGTATGGATTTTGTTTGGCCATCTCCTTGGGGCTCCTGCTCGGAGCTTCTTTGGTAATACAAGTGCGCGGTTTGGGCTCCACAATAGATATAATACGCCATAACTTAGCATAAATTACGTGGGTTGCTCGCGGGGCGGCATAATTGCTGTTTATGCATACTTAATCAACTGGCCAAAGTCGAAACGCAAAGGATTTAATGAAGGCACTGGACGGAGGCCCTCCTCGCTGATTGGATCAGCAGCTATCCGAAAGTACAAAAGCTACGAGCAAATTATGTCCGAGCACGGACATCGCACAACTTCAATTAGTTTTCTGGTTTAAGTTTCAGGCCACGATTTGCGGTCTTCCTTGGCCTGATTGCTACTGGTTCTGCTACTGGTCTTGGACGTTATCTGAGGACATCGATGAGGACATATCTTGAGCCATCCTGGGGCATGCTGGACTGGGGAAATGACACTGGCTGCCAATCCATCTGCCACTCACTCGAGACAGCCGTGTGAAGATGGACATTTGTTAAAACAAGCCTCTCCAAGGAGTTGGGGGAGTAAGTGCAAAGCTGCACGGAGAAAAATTGAGGTGAATGGTCTATAAATTTACATAGCAATTGCTTTATTTCATTTAAAGATTTCCTACTTATTTACATGAAAGGAAATGCAGGAAAATTTAGAAGTTGACATACTTTTTAAAGTTATTTTCCTGGAAAATATAATAAAAACATATAAGATCAAGTCAATAACTTATTTTTCTCTATAAGCATCTTACTTAACTGTCTCTCTGTCTTTGATATTACCCACTGGGTATATTTATGAAACATTTTGCATTATTTATTCCACTCTGGAACTCATTAGTCGGGATTTACCGAGTGGGTTGGTCGGGTCGTGGTTGCCAGCTGGGATGGTGGGAGGAGTCTTTAAAGCCTGGACCACCCAGTGACCGAGTGGCAGAACATTAAGAGCAGCTGACCTTTGACTCGCTTAATCCGCAGCTCACTACATTCCGCTCTGCTTAGTGGCACTTGACTGCCGGAATCCATTCGCAGGACACTCGAGTTCGTGTCCGTGTCCGTGTCCTGACGCACAAAAGCGGGCGCTAATTGAAAGGGAATTTTCTGCAAATGTGTCCCTAATTAATGTTGCAACATTTGTTGCTAAAAGTTTCGACTTTTGTTGCCCGAGAACAAGTAATTAGAGCTTGTCACAAAGGGACAAGGACTGCCGGCTGCCGGCTGCCGGCTGTCGGCGGTTTGGCCATTAAACAACCCAATAAACAAGCTAATGAACATCAAATGGGACTTGTGACACGACAAAAGCACCAGACTTTGAGCGGCCTTTCTGGCCGTGGGCTCTTGGCCACAACTCAGTTCCCCTTTCTGCATCTTTAATTTAGTTATGCGCGCTTTTTTAATTGCTCATTACGCACGACGGTGTGGGCTGTGTGCTGTGAGGTGTGGGTGTCCCTTGCGGCCCACCTCATTCTTTTTCCAAATGCAATTCTCATGTTGCCCCATTGCATATGAAAGCTGTGCCAACGCATCGCCAAGAGAGAGAAATGTGTTTATTTATGCCATGTGATGCTTGTCTAGCAGTTGGAACCTTGCCACATGTGCCACGTCCCATAAATATTACGCATACGCCGCATTGTCGGCAAGCCGCTAACCTGGTTTATCCCCAGACAAAGCAGAGTCCCAATTTATCATTAGAATTGCATTAGGGCCGGCAGTTGCATTTCAACTTGGGTAAAATCCAAGCCCACAAAATGAGTGAAGCTCAGAGGCATTTATTTAACTCTGGGGAATTTTTTTTTACATATTTTCTTAGCTATATATATTTCTAGGTATTAAGTTAGTCATATTTTTAGTCATTTGAAGGTGAGGTTTACTTATCTTATCATTGTCAAGAGCTGACTTTGGTTGATACATTTTTGTAGATCTTGTATAGACCATAAATAATAATTAAAATATTGGGAAACGCCAGACTTTAGATAATGTTGAACTCAGCATAATTTGTTGATACAAATAATGTTGACTATCTTTAAGGTATTATCACTTTTAGAGGGGTATTTTCAAGGCGTCTTAGCTGGTGTTTAATTTGTCAAGATAATGAAAAGTACATTACATTTGAAAATATATTTGATTGTTAACTTTAAGGATTAAGCTATTAATAATTATAAGTAAATAACTAACTTAAAATATAAACTCATAGCCTTAAGCATTGACAAAATATAAATAAATAAATACAAATACTAGAAGGTATATATTTCACATGTTTTCCCAAGTTTAAATTCCACTTCAAAGTCTTTTTTAAACCGAATCAATTATGGTAAATCTTCCACTTTATAAACACATGCTCCTCATATCAATTTCCACATGCAACAATTTACGAACTTGTAACCCAGCCTTGCCTCTGACATTTTGCCAGTTCGCAGTTGTTGGCCAAAAAGTTTCAAATGCCGCCCCCAATTGCCACGAACAGAGTTTGTCAATGTCTGCGGGCCACGCCCCGAAAATCATTTTAATTGCAATTACCGCTGCCACACTATGTTGCGGCCTGTGGCAGACTCGCTCGCTAGTCGCTAGTTTCTGGAGACGTGCCCAGAGGCATCTATTTAAAATGAAAATTTAATGACAATTTGATTTGCAGCTGTCAACACTTTTGGCCAAGACGCCAAAAGTCTGTGACAGGCGACTTCCGGTGCGATAAACGGCGGGGAAAAGGCGGCTGTATGTGCGGGTGTTCGTGTTGTGTGATGTGTCAATAACTTAGCGCTTCAGCAAAAGTGTTTGTGGGCCAAGTGTCTGGCCTGGATTAATGTTGCAGTTAATGCCAACAAGTGTCTGAACAAGGGCCCCAGCATGAGCTTGGCAATCCGCGCGTGATTAATGGCCAAAGTGGCTCCTCTGCGTTATCTAAAGAGCATATCGATGTTCAGCGAACGTCGAAGGCTGCAAATCATATTCAGTTGGCTTAGGGATGTGCAAAAAAATCCATAATCGAAATAGGAAGCAAAGAAAAAATATCGTTAAGAAGAGATGCCAAAAGATGTAGGATTTTAAATTGTACAAGCATTTAATAACCTTGTTTAACTTTGATAATTTAACTAAATTATTTGTACAATGTTTTAGATACTGCTAAGATATCTAAAATATTTTACAAATTCATTATATACTCAATAATCTATCGAATGCAATCACATCTCTTCATGCCATCCCTGAGAGGCGAGCCAAATCGGAAGTGACCACCAACAGGTGTCTCTGCTCATGTTCGTGGCTCGTGGCCCGCCGCAGCTAATTTATGGCCAACAGCGTGATGCCGCAACGCATACCATCCTTCATCCTCCATCCTCCTCCTCAACCTCATCCTCATCCTCATCCCATCCCGCTGGGCCAAACCCACGTTGCAATTGATTAATGTCAGCACTGCAAATTAAGCTGAACACGTGGTGCCCCTTGACTTTAATCGGGAGATGGGACAGCGTACGAGTAGCAGCCACCTTGGAGTGTGCCTGGATGGGATATGTGTGTGTGTGATGCTTCATTAGCGCCGACAGGGGTGCGCACAAAGGAGAGTCGAGCCGCTGGTGGCTGCCAGCTGTTGGCTCTGCGGTGACGTGAACTGTCACCGGCAGGAGGACCCAATGCCTCCGACAAGCTAAGAGAACCAGCCGAAAGCCAGCGGGCGGGCAGACTAAAAGCGTTGGCCTGTCATCCGCAGAGCCACAGAGGAGCAGAGCCGCCAAGAGAAACTATTTTCCACACTCGAACTGCTGCTAGCCGGCTGGTTGGCTGAAAAAGCTGCTCCCAATAATTCCTTCGGCTAACGATCTTTGTTACGGGGCCCACGATTAAATGCCGGTGCAAGAATGCAAGCAGAGCCTTATCTCAGTGCACTGGGGGAAACGTTTTTCGATTAAATGAAATGGTATATCGAAACTAAATTAATTAATTAAGAATCTAAATAAACCCGACTTTAGAATTTAAAGGAACTAAATTAATTAGCAAACAAAGGCCAGCGAATAGTCGTGAGACTCTTTGTGGCATCTCATTATTTTGGCCAGTGTGTGTGGGGGAAAATCACGATTCTTCCCTGGTGCCGGGGAACGGGGATGGGGACCCAGGAATGGTCATGACAACGAGGCCTCCGCTATCTGGCTATCTGGCATCAGCAGCTGCTGCTGGCTGATGTTTAGCCAGCGGACAAATAAGTTGATGTTGATTGTTTTTGCCCGGCTGCCGCTGCTGCTGCTTCTGCTGCGGCACGTAAGCGATACTGACAGTCCAAGCGAGTCAGAGTCCGAGGCCCAGTCCGAGTCTGGGCCGGGATGGATGGATCCATCTGGCCAAGCGAAACTTAATTTCTACATTTGCCGGCAGATAAAGCGCAGAGTGGGTAAACTGGTAGCCGCACAGTGGGGCAAGCCGGCGATACGGGACGCGTCGCACGCATCTAGCACGCATCTCTCCATTAGACGCTTTTAGTGATTGTTAAATTCCAATTAACAACTTTTTCTGCCAGTTGGGCCGCTGATTGCCAGGGCATCTCTCGGGCTGCCTTTTAAGGCCACTCCACTCTCTCTACTCTCCAGGTTCCCAGAGGCTGGAGAACAAGTTGTCGTTTTGGTCAACGTTAATTGAACCCGCACACACTGGGCCCATGTAAGCGTCGCATAAGTTGTGTAGTTTGTTTGTTTGTTTTGGCCATGTCTTAGAACTGCCCTGGCCCTGCCTTCTTAGCCCTCTTGGGCCAGAACGACAACTGTTGCAGGTTGTACACAGCAAGAAACCATTTTTCTAAGGGTTTATTAACTGTAATTTCAATAATCTTTGATTTTATGAGTGAATTTTAAGTTAACAAGTTGGAAGTATACTTGTAAACTTGGTTTCTTATGGGAATTATTGTAATTGGTAGGTTTTGTTGAGAAATATTGATATTTTAGTTGAATGAGAAGTTGTTTTCAATTCAATTAAATATATTTATTCATTTTAAATACCTAAATATTAAATTATGTTCTTTTAATAATTCCCCTTAATTTCTTTGTGATTTCTATTATTTCTCACTTCAAAATGTATCTAAAATATAACTCAACCCATTGACATCGCGTTAATCGCTTAATTTGTTGCTATTTGTCCCACTTTGCTGTGTGAGTCACGTCGCCAAGCGATTTTCCTGCATTGTAATGGTTTATGGAGTCCCATAACAATTAATTTTAATTTTCCTGAATTTGCGTATGGCCAGTATGGCCTTAACAATGACGTTGGCCGTGCGATCCCATCAACGTTTGATCATCGGGCCCACTTCCCAACTGGCCGCACGAGGGGTAATGAAAATTAATTGAAAAATTGATTGAAATTGTGCACTGAGCGGTTCAATCAGCGCGAGCCTTTTGTTATTGTTTAGACCTGTTCGACTTTTCTCATTTTGTTCTTGTGTTTTCTTGTGGGCAGAAAAACCGCGCACTGTGGAAAATTGCGTTTTGAAAATAGCTCAAAATTTGCAATTAATTTTGAGAAATGCCTAATACAATAAACACTTATGCCGCAGATGAGCCTGGAACGATGATTGTGAGTCCACATCCGATTGGCTGTTATGTAACGATGCTGTTGAAATGCTGTTGGACAGCAAATTAATTTTGGGAGCCGGTCGATTAGGAAATATCAATCAATCGGCAAAAGCCACAAATGATGCGTGGTCGATGGCAAATATAGGAATTCGGAGTGAGTTGTGTTCTGGGGTTATTGGCGGAAATTGTTTACATGGGCATCTGCATCGCATAAATCATGGCCAAATGGTTTTTCAGTTGGCCATAATCAAAGAATTTCTCTATGGATAATAACAACATCAAATTATAGGCCCCCAAAGAACAAATAATAATAGTAGAACTTATTATTGCCAAGTGTTAAAGCTCTCAAATATGTTTTCCAATGGTTTAATAAATAAATTGAACTAATTGGTATTTTTATGGTGTTCAAAGAATGCTAATGTTTTAATTTGTATTGCCAGAAGCTATTTATTGTTCAATTTATTTGGAGAATAATTTAAAAATGTATTTACAAATGCATAAACCAACCCTCTAATGACTTTTTAATTGTTTCTCCCATTTACTTGTTAAGTTCTATTGACATTCATTGCAGCTATGTCGCAGTGACCCATAATGGGTTCTCAGACTAGGAATGAATATTATTTGAATACCATTTAAGAAGCACTCACAGTCATTGCAGTTGCAAAATTGTCTTATCTGTTTTGTAGTAGAAAATGAAAAAGATATAGAGTACTTCCTGAATTACTTGCTACAGCCACGCAGAGTAAAGATTTCTATCTCTCGAGAAAGCTACCATGTATATTATCTCTGGCAATATTTACTCATTAGCCGCTGCATTATGGCTCACGTGGACATAAACAAAAGCAGGAAAAAAAAAATAATAATATATATCTAAATGCATTTTCCAGACTATTCCCGGGCATCATCCTGGCTAAGAGATAGCGCTGGGCCAGAATTTATTGTTTAAAGTAAAAGCGTAAAAGCAAATTCATGCCGCGCCTGCGAAACCCACGCTAATTACACTGAGTTACAAACAAATACTTTATCTATATATTTTCTAAAGTGTTTTAAGTAATAATTTAATACTTTAATTCCTGAGACATATTTTGGACACCAGAACCTATACTAAATTGGTATAGATACATGTATTCATCTATCTTTATGTTCTAAGATACAATATCTTTAGCTCAAGGCAGAGCTATAAATGTTTATAATTAATTTCAAGATCTGGGTTTCAACTGAAGGCATCGATTCGCTGTATCCCAGTGTTATATCGGTCATGGTGTGGCATATATACCTATGTATCTTTGCCTAGTATCTATGACATCCACGTTGCAGTGCAAGCGCCACGTAAGCGACTAATGGCAAATAGCTGAAAGCCAAACAGCTAACAGCAAATAGCGAATATATAGCCGGTGGCAAATTGTTTGCTTTTGGCCGCCAGGCTCAACTTGTTACAGTGACAAATGGCAGCAGATACATCATGATCATCGGGGGCATACAATGATAGTGTCGCGTCGTGCTGTGAAATCATCATCGATTGCAGATTGCCGATTGCCAAAGCGATTGTGCTCGCTCAACAATTAAAGACCAAGACATTTTTCGGCCAGATCGCAAGATTTATGGCCTTAAAGCGTGCGTCAGCATTGAGCTGGAAATGAGAAAATCAGAAATCAAACGAACCCAGAGAAATGCTGTTGCCGTTGATTTATGCAGCTGCTGCTGCTGCCCAGGATTCGGCAGCCAAACAAAGCCAATTCACACACACACTGAATAGTAGATTGGCACTAACTAAATCCTTTGAGCGCCTCTCCTCCAATCAAGAATTTGCATAATGGCCGGGCATTGAGTGAATATCTTAAAGAATTCTTTCATTCAGGTCCTCAACTCTAGGCACATACGAAAAAGTCATGTCAGCTAGTTCCGGTTTACATTTTCACACGATTTGGATTTGTTATTTTTAGGCTTTTCTATTTTCGCAGAATTTTTATACCTTGTGGATTGGTCCATAGTGGAAAGACTTGTTTACAGATGAATGCAAGAAGTTGTAAATTTAGTTTAGTTTGTAATAAATTATTTGGAATAAACACTGCCAAGTGTAAGGTAATAAAGGTGGAAATAAGACAGCAAAGCTGTATGGAAAAGTAATGTTTAAAGATGCAAGTACAAGGTTTTTTAA
>JAEIIH010021180.1:0-26518 GCA_018904745.1 Drosophila orosa | reverse complement strand
TTCAATACAATTTTCAAATAAACAAAGATTTTTACTACTAAAAACTCTCCTTTTTTCACAGTCCCACATTTGCGTGGAGCAAACCGCCATCGATCTCCTGGAGCAGAACATCAACGTCTACATTGTGGCCGACTGCTGCTCCTCCAGGCTTAATCAGGATCGGGACCTGGCCCTGGATCGCCTGCGTCAAGCGGGCTGTGTGATCACCACCAGCGAGAGTGTCATCTTTGATTTGGTGCGTGACAAGAACAATGTCAAGTTCGATGCTGTCCGGAAACTGGTGAATCAGCCCTCGGTGGACATGGAACTCACGCGTAGCGGCAATGGACAGCCGGTGGGCAGTGCCAAGCTGTGAGGGGGAAACCCACGTCCTACTCCATGTCTCTTTTTTGTCTGTGTATGTGATGATGCCAATTGCATTTATATAACCATCATGCAGCAAAGTGTTTTTTTTCCAAAGGATAACCGGATGGAGGGAGGGAGGGAGGGAAAATGGGCAAAATGGGAACAGCACCCATTTAAGTTGTCATTTCCGTAACATATTCCAATGGTCGCGCACAATGGGCGAGTCCATATTTGAATTTAACACTTAACAATGGCCTCGAATGGCCCTTCCCTTCCGGCGAGGAAGTCTCTCCGCCGCCTTGGGCCCATTTCCGCCTGGGGTTCTTATTATGCGAATGACAATGCGTATTTTATGTACAGCCATTGCCACGCCCCACTCCCTGCACCCATTTTCCATTGATTACAAGGCTGAGAGTTGCGTCGTAACCTTTTATTTGTACAAAAGGGAATGGGATCAATAGGGAAAGAAATCAGCGACGCATTTGCAGGAACTTCAAAACCTAAGGATACTCAGTGGAGGCGATGGTGGCCATGGGGACTGACCGTTGGATGCACGGGATGATGCGGCTGGGGATGCACTGGATGGGAATGAGGTGCCTGATGATGCTCCTCCCTCTTGGGATGGGCGTCAATGTAGGCCAGAGCCCGTAGGATCGCCTCCGGTGTGGGTGGCGGCGTGGGCAGCAGATCGCCATGCGGATGATAGCCATGCTCATCGGCAGTGTAGGAAACCTTAACAGGCAAACCCTCCTTTGAAATGAAATGATATTCGCCGTTCACCTGGTGCTCATCCCCAGCCTCGCCGGCACCAATGCCGTTGGTGATGTCAAAGCCATACGAGAACTTGCCATGTCCGTCCTCCGTCTTGTACTCCTTTGCCACATGGGCGTGGGCATCGTCATCGGTGGCCACAGAGGCACCAATCAGCAGGACAAAGGCCAACTGCAGGAGGATGAGAGTGAGCTCAAGGACAACTCTGGATCAGCAACTTACGTATTGAAACATTCTGTAAGCTTTGGAACGACTGAACAACACTCAACTGTTGTCCCCCAAAACCAGGCCAAGGTATTAAATACCCAGAGATGAGTATGTAAGTCGTCAGCTCCCAAATTCCTGTGTAACCTGTTGCCAGCCCGATCTTTTCGGGTTATAAATTATGTGTTAACGTTTAATTGTGAACAAATAACAACACTCTTTCCCTTGTATTGCACGCATTGTGACAATCAGCAGCGTCGTAAGAATATTTATATATTAACCCGCAATCAGTGGTCCAGTTTGGGATGAAAGCCGGTGGCATCTGCTGTGTATGTCACCCGGATCTGCTTGCCATCTTCGCCGGGCAGAAAGTATTCACCTTGAATGCCATTAACATTTCCCTGTGCCTTCGCCTGGATGCCGTTGCTAACGCTGGTCTCGTGATTGAATTGCCCAGCTCCGTCCAGATTCTGATGGTTCTCCGCCTTCAGGAGCACGGCATTGAAGTCCTCCTCATTGCAGCTGGCCAGAGTCACCAGCAGAGCAAAGACAAAAGCCTGCAGGCGGATGTAGTTAAATAAATATTTAAGATCAAGCCCAGTTTCAGACAAAACTCACGTATTTCAGCATTATATTAGAGCAGCAAATAGATTAAACAATGAGCCAATGGCCAGCGGGCTTTTATACAAACTTCGCCGCGGTGACTGGCCCACTAAACGGGTTTCTGTCTCATCTGCTAATGATTGCGATTAACCAGACAGCCATGAATATCAAATTGGCGGCAGCTCAATCGTTTCTGCTTCTGGCACAAGCCAGCCAACCTCCCCCAACTTAATTAAGTCATTTCACAACTAAGTTAACTTTTATTATTAAAGATTTTTCCAGCTATAAGGTTTGGGAACATTTTTCTTGAATTTCCTGCAAGCCATTGGAATATTTTAAAGTAAGACTGCTTAACTAGACGTTCCTCAGCCAGGGGTTCTTAAGAACAGGTGGTTTCTCATAAAAAGGATCCTCATCTTGGTCCACCTCTTCGACTGGAACCTTGGGACCCTTAATATAATTGGTGGCACTCTCCTGGGCTTTTAATTTTAAAGCATTCATGTCCCAGTCAACGTTCAGCTTGGACTTGAGATCCTCCGCCACAGATTGGTTCTTTGAGGAGAACAAATTATGGAACATATTCTTCAGATCTTCCTTTGCCTCGTCGGAGGTGCGATACTTTTCTTTTTTGTCCAAATTCCTCTTCGAATCCTTGTCAAGGAATAAATCCTTTTCCTCCTGGAAGGAATACCCCTGCAGCTGCTGTTGAAACTCTGCTAATTCGGGGGCAGACGACAGATCCTCCTGCAGGTAGCCGCGCTTTTTCAGGTAAGCAAACGGCGATTCCCAGTTCTCGATCAGATCATCGACAATGCCCTTAACCGGAGTTTCGTATTCTATGTCTTTTGAATTGCTGTTAGCTGCCGCGACTATAAAAAATATGGAAATAACGTGCAAAATAAAATACAACATTTTCAAAGAGCTTATTTTTGTACGAAAATTCAAAATGCGAGCCGACTATCGATTAGATTTGTGGTGTCAAGCTATCGATAAGTCCAAGTGACAGTTAAGTTAACGCAGCCCTGGACCAAGAAAAAAACAGCTGTTGTGTTGTAGACAAACGTAAATTTTGGCTACAAAAATAAAGAATTTCCAGGTTTTCTATCATTTGCAACCATTTACAGGGCACTGAGTAGAAGGCAAAGAAAAGCAACGCCATAATGGTCATCACCAACAACACAACACTGCCCGAGGAGGCGGATCTGGAGACCCAGGAGCTGAATCTTTCGTCGGCGGCTCTGCGAGCGGGCGCCTTCCACTTGGGCAAGCAATGCGAGCAAGCCAACAATGTTAGTACATCTAAATTGGATTTAAGATACTCCCAATCGCAGCGCCCAAGTGAAACTAAGCTTCAAGTGGAGCTGGAGCCGGCGGAAACCATTAAATCCTACCGCTTAAGTTATATAACCTAACCTCAAAACGCACCTTCCGCGGTTTGTTTACGTTTTGTTTTCGATGTAAAATTGCAGGAATTCATGCTCTGCAGACAGGAGCTGGACGATCCGCGTGCCTGCTTGGCAGAGGGCAAGGCGGTGACCGGCTGCGCCCTGGACTTTTTCCGCAAGGTGAAGAAGACCTGCCATGAGGAGTTTATGCAGTACGCCACCTGCCTGGACAAGAGCAGCGGCACCATGGCCTTTGCACAGTAAGTTTAACTGAGATTCTAGGGTTTTGGGATATATAAGCCAACTTGTGTTGTTTATGTGCAGCTGCCGCAAGACGCAAGGTGTGTTTGACAAGTGCGTCAAGGATAACTTTGATTGGGAACGTCCTTCTTACGGTTACTTTGCCAGGGCCAAGGTGAGTTTTAATTAAAGATAATCCCAAGTCAATACTAATTGAACAAAACCCCTAACAGGTCATCAAGTCCGCTCGCGAAGCTCCCAAGAAGGAGGAGAAGATTTCCTATCCCGACGCCACTCCCGGTCTGCCCGAGGACTACCCCAAGCCAGCGGCCAAGTACGGCTCCCGCTTCCACTGGCTGGAATAGAGAGGCACAGCTGCTAGCCAATAGTGAAATATGAAAGAAAGCGTTCATCTTAACATAAACTCTTGTTTCCATTAGTATTTGAATCTCTTTATTCTATCGAATCTTCTTGCGTGACAAAGTTTGCTTGATTTTGGCCAAAATTTGTAGATATTGGTTGTTCAGGCAGCAGCCGCAGTAGCTCACAGGGAAGCAGGCGCTGCCCTCGATGCGTCGTTCCATGGCGTTGTTTGTGTAGAACACCCAGGAGATATTCTCCTCGCCCAGCACCAGCATGATCTTGTCGTAGCGATAGCTCTCCACACTGAACAGATTCGCATCGCCGGTGATGATGCGCCACTCGGCGTAGCGTAGATTGACATCCGGCGGCAGCTTGGAGCGCTCTCGCATCATGACATGCTCGAACCAATCGCGAACCTGGATGACCGAGCCGGTGGGTGGATGCTTACGGATCTGGTAGCTAATGTGCGGGTACAGCGGATGTCTAAGGAAGGGGAATTCGTTCTAATAAGCTTCGGGAGACTTTTTCTTCCTACTTTCTTCAGTACTTACATATGCGGCGCATAGGCCAGGCGGACTAGCACGAATTCAACCTTCTCTCGGGGAGCCATCTTCTTGCAGGAGTTATTTATTAAATTTACTGCGTTCGAAACGCTTCGGAGGCACTGCTAGGCAATACTGATGAGTCTGCTTCAGCAGGCGGACTATATATACGCCCTGATTGTTCAGGTAGAATCATAGCCACAGCAGATGGCTGACATTTAATCCCACAACTACCTGGATTGGTTTTTTCATTTACAGTTTTATTGCTAAAACAAATCCTTAGTCTCTATACAGGGTTAGGTAATTTTACTCGGTGTACCACTTCGTGCGCTTGGGCTTCTTAATTTTACCTCCAGTGACGCCCTTGACACCGCCGCCATCCTGATTGCCACTGATCATGTTCTTGTACTTATTAATTAGGGGTCGCAGGTCATCCTTCTCCTTCTTGCGTCCCTGCTTGGGTCGATTGTTGGCCTTGCGCTCGGCCAGGTGCGATTCCCGTATCTTCTTGTTCTTCTGCTTGCGCTTCTCGGTCTTCACCCGCTTCATATGCTCCTGGGCCTGCTCCATGATCTTCTTCTTGGAGCGCATCTTCAGCGAGGTGCCCGGCTTGGCTGCCGCTCCAACGAAATCGCTTTGCACATCGCTGGCCAGCTGCTTCTGCTCCTTGGCCTTGCCCTCCGCCTTGGCGGCCCGCGTTGCCTCCAGCTTCTTGATGTGCTTCTGCAGCTTGGCCTTGTTGTCTGTCTGGGGGCCGGGGCCTGGGCCTGGCTTGGCCTTTTTGCCATTCCGCTGCTGCTGGCGACGCTCCTTGCGCTGCTGCTGTTTGGCCTGGTATGTGGGATTGTTCAGCTTGGAGCGCTCTGTGCGCTTCTCCTTCACCTTGTGCACAGCTCGATCTTCTATACTAAAGGCCACAATGGGACGCTACTCGAAAGGGTTTTAAGATTAATAATTGGAGGCGAGTTATAGCCAAGGATAAACCTACATGTTGGTTTCCAAATATGCTGGGATTATTGTTCAATTTCCGCAGTGCCGTCAAGGCCCTCTGATGCGTGTCAAAGGAGAGGAATCCAAAGCCCTTGGACTTGCCCTGCGGATGCTCTGGCGTCACCTTGTGTTCCCGCATCACTCGACACTCGTGGGGCCGGAAACCAGTGTAAGTCTGAGCCATTTGCTTCAGCTTCTCGTTGTCGTAGTTCTGGGGAAGATTGTGAATGGACAAACGGTTGCGCGAGACAAATCTAAGAGAGAGTTAAGCGATTAATTAGATATTTATTAGCTGCGAGGATTCACATGCTTACCGATTCAAGTTCTTCAGCACTTGGGTCTTGACCTGCTCCAGTTCATGGCGCTTGGTCATGTCGGAAGCGGACACACCGTCGGCTGCCTTCGATCCGGACATGATGAGACCTTCTCTGGCCAGATACAGGTTCCTGGAATCCTTGCCTACGTCGTCTTTGCTATTATCCTGCGACTGCTTCGACTTCATCTCATCGCGACTCAGAGCGGGATGGGGATCCAGCACTTCGTCCATCAGCTTGAACTCGGTGCCAGCCTGCAGGCAGAGATCTGCCGATTCCTTGGCCTTGAACTTCACAAAGGCAGTGCCTTTGGAGTGGCCAGACACCGACTGGCGATTGATGATGGCATAGTTGACCAGGCCGAACTTGCGGCAAACCTTACGCAGATCCGCGTCCTCGGCGTCAAAGGGAACATTCTTGATGAAAACCGTGCAGCCTTGTTGGACGTCGTTGGAGATTTGCTTCTCTTTTTTGACATTTTTAATATCTAGCTTTGATTTCAATTCGTCTTTGTCTTCCTTCTGATCCTCATCATCCTCATTGCTATCCCCATCATCCTCCTCGGCATCATCTTGAGCTGATTCCGTCTCCGAATTTTCCTCCTCGTCTCCATCTTCATCTTTGTCGTCTTCTTCCTCGTCTCCATCTTCTTCTTCGTCGCTTTCCTCTTTGATTTCCTCTTCCTTGCCTTCCTCCTTCACCTCCACCTCCACCTTGGGCTTCTTCTCCTCCGGCTCCTCTTTGGGATGCTTGGCCACATACTCATCCTTGCCCAGCGCCCAATCCACGAATATCTTGCGTCCCATTAGCTCCTTGCCGTTGGAGTGCAGAATAGCCTTGGTGGCCTGATTGATGGTCTCGTACTGGACGAAGGCACAGCCCACCATCTTGCCGTCGCCCCGTTTCAGGATGTGGACATCCTCCAGCGTGCCCCACTGCGCAAAGTGCTCGCGCATCGATTCCTCTGTGGATTTGTAGCTGATGTTTCGGACAATGAGGCGCGCCCGCTTCTTCTGGCGCCGCTCCTTCTCCTCCTTGAGGCGCTGCGTGTTGAAGGGATTGCGGCGCTTTCGGGCCGGTTCTCCAGCGGTCCCCGTATCCACCGAATCATCTTCCAGAGGCTTCATTTTTTTGAGTTCCATATTTCTAGCGCTGCACGTGGAACTCAGTATGACCGTACATTGGCCGTTGAAATATACCAGCCATGCGGCGGACTCTTCCACGAGTTGGCAGCGCCGCGACTTTGTTTACATCGCGAAATGCCGAAGAAATTGAATTTATAAAATATTTATTTTATTAACAATTTACAACATGAACTAAAAGGCAATGTCTGTTATTTAGCGGTGAAAAGCTGGTGGAACTCCGAGGGCGTCTTGAAGTAGTCGACCAGCAGCATGGAGGAGCGATTCCCCAGTTTGTACATAATATGACTCCAAGGATTCAGGAAATTTTTATATTCCGAGATTTGCCCCTTTTCGAAATAGTGCTTTACTGTACCCACAGGTAGCTGGGAGCCGTACACAGCCACGTATCTGAAAGGGAAGCCAAATGAAGGAATTACCATTGAACTAGCAATATTATTAGACTTACTTCTCGGGACTTTTGTATATCCTCAGCGGGTACTTGGCCACAAAAGTGCGTATGGCGAGGTTGATGAGCACAAAGCCCCCCAGGAAGTAGTACAAATCCGATTCCTGGGACACCAGTATGGCTATGTCCATTTTCTGGACAACGTTGACCACCTGCCAGGTGGTGGCCCAATGATAGGCGGCCACCAGACCCAGAATCGAGGTGGTGGCCGTGGATATGTTCTTGGTCCAGGTCACATAGCTCTCAATGGGGGCCCTATAGATCAATTTGTAGTTCTCCGCCAGCCTATCGCCGTATAAAAGCTTCCGTTCCACCTCGCCGGAGGCCACATTTCGCCACTTGCAGAGCGCAGAGCTTGTGCTGAATGGAACAATTGGTTAAATCTTTAGAGATAGATACTTAATTACTTACTGTAGACTTTGAAGGTGGGATATAGCCGCCAAGGACCTTAGGTTTAACTTAATCGAGCTCCTTAGAATAGCCGCACACATTTTGTTTTGATGTAACGACTGCGCGAAATCAGCTGTGCCGTCGAATGGGCTGGCCACACTACCTGGGGATACCAAACACGGAGCAGCTGTTTGGAAGGGCAGCAGCAGCAGGCCATGGAGTGGGACTGGATGTAGTGTCAGTTTGTTTACGGCTCCATAGTCATTATTTTCCTTACATTCAGTACATAAACACCTGGTGAATTCTATTTTTCTAAGCACAATTTTGCTAGGAACACGTACATGGTGTAGGTTTGGTGAATTTAGTTTATATTTTTGTATCGAATTATGGATTCGAAACGGGCGGCAACCGAGACTGGCGATGGTCCAGAACCGAAGCGAACCACCGAAGATCAGGACAAGTTAGACGAGCATGGCAACTGCAGTTCAATGACATTGGTAGCCACACATTCAGCCCCTTACATGGGCAACATGTGCACTCCATCGCTGGAGGCGTTCATGTTCCAGCCGACGACGCCAGCCATCACGTATTGCCGTACCTCGGAGAACGAGCTCGAGCTGGAGAAGAGCGCCATTGACAGCAAGAAGGGTAAGTTGGCCAGCGTTTAGTTGAGGGAAGTGTCACCATGTTGATTCCTAATGCTCCCCCATTCGATTCCAATCCCCAGCTGAGACTTCACAGGCGAAGGTTTCGCGCCGCGAACAGGCCAAATCTCGCCGCGAGGACACCTTGAAGGCTCTCGCTTTGGAGCGCGAGTTGACCACCCAACTGGGCCAGAATATCGCGTCCGTGGTGCTCGTTGTCCGTTTCCCTGACCCAGAGATCACAGTTTCCATGCTCACAGACATGTCCCAAGACATTCGGGATGTGGTCATGCCGCACAGCGTGGCTCCGCGTTACTGCCTGGTGAACCTTAAGAGCGGCGCCGATGTCGAGGCAACCATAGCCGAGTTAAATAAGGTGCCCTTCGGCACCGGGTTCCTGCAGGTGGAGCACCGGCAATTCTCGGACGAGGAGCAGGCCGATTTCATTGATCCGTGCTCTCTGTACATAAGCAACATACCGTTCAACATGACCACATCGGCCATCAAGGCCTGCTTCATCAATGCTTTAAGAGTGGACATTGGAGTGCTGAAGCGCGTGAAGCGCGCTCGCTACGCCTTTGTGCGTTACGCCTCGGCCGAGGCTGCCATAGTTGCGTTCAAGGAGCTAGTCAGCTGTCCCCTAAATGGCCGTAGTCTCATCGTCCGCTTTCGGCGTCTCAGGAAGCGCTCTAGCATGCCGCTAGTTCAGTGCGCCAACTCCATTGTCGCTATGACCCTGCCAAGTGGTGGCGCCGGCGGCGATGACGATAATGCCGATTGTAAAGTTATCTCTCCTCCACCCGTGGAGTCCATTACCATAAGCGACAGCGACAATTGCTCCGATTCCAGTAACGATGGCAAGGATCAGAAAAACAAGAAGGGCGAACAGGAGGAGATTCAGAAGCTCAAGCGCCAGATGGCCGAGTACGGGGCCATCCTAAAGAGCTTTCAGATGAGGCAGAACCTTTTGGGAGGTATGTATGGATCCTGGATTAATTGCTAAGCAAGCCAACATACCTCGTACTCGTCCCAGATAAAGCCAAAGCCTTTGGTACCCTTTCAGATACACTCTCATCAGCTCTCGTGCCCAAAACGGAGCCGTGTCCGATTCCCTCAGCCTACATACCAGTGTTAGGATCACACGCAGTGCACGTAATGCGTGATATTAAGACAGAGCGTGAATATTTGGGCATCCCCGACGAGGCCACTCCCGAGCCCAATCCGGCTGGCAAGCCGACCACGCAAACACCCCCAGAAAACAACACAGATAAAGATGATCAGCAGAAAGTCAAAAGTAAATGAATTGTTTGAAAGGGATCATTGGGGTCTAACCATCCTCCTCGTATCTTACTCAGAACCCCATTGTTTTGGCTGGCTGTTTTCAGGTTTCGCCAGACGAGGACAGAAGGCCATACAGTCGTCGTCGGCTGACAAGGCAAAGGCCAAGGCTTCGCCGAACAAGGAAGACCGCCTGGCGCAGCTGTATGCTCAGCTGGAAGCTGATTCTAATCACTAAGCTGTCTAGCAAATCAATCGTTTGTAGTAAGACGGCTCTTAAAATAAAAATTTAGTTTTTGTCATCATTAAGATTTACGTTTTTGTTTATTTTTTGTTATTTTCGTTTCTTGTGTTTGTTTGTTCAGTTTCTCTCGTTTCCAGCGTACATTTATGGTATACAAAATAAAATTACACATAATAATACGTAAGTTAAATAATATTTCGGTTTTAAATATTAAACCCGAACAAATATCGCTTAAGGGACTGGCTTAAATATCACTTATATAATAATCATATGTACTCGATGATGATTTTTATATTAGTTTATGGTCAAGTCGAGTCACGCATCGTCATCATTTCGTAAAACTTAAAACATTTACATACAGTGTCTGCCGAATCGTGGACACATTAACAATTAGACCTAAACTAAAGTAGGTTCTCTCAGTATTAGATTTTAGCTGGTTTGGTCTCCAATTCATTGCATATGGCTCGTTAAATTTAATATCGCAATTTGTCATTACCAAAAAATGCTGACTACATAAAGAATTTCTGATATGACACGACTCCTCCTGATATCGGGCTGGCTTGTCGTTTGAATGCGGAATGTTATAAACTATTTTATTATAGTTAGGGGCTGATTTTTGTATTTACACAACAACAAAAGTATTTGATAAGGCACCTGTTTCACATGCTGATAGCTCAATTTACAATTGATATTCTGTTTGATTTCTTTCTCGTTTTCATTTGGATTTCCTCTCATCGATCGTATTCGATAATTATGTTTGACGTTACGCATTTGAATTTCAAGCGACTTCTCTCGGTGCCCCAACATGCGGTAAAATTTTAGAAACTTTACTCGAGTTGTTATTTATTATTTTTTTGTTCCTACGGTTGACAAAATGCACTGCCTACTAGGATCTGTGTGGCTCTTTTAGCTAACGATGAACTTGGACACGAGGCACATCAGGATGGTGGTGATCACAGTGCTAACGGCGGAATTGCTCGTCAGTTGGTTCAGCGACATGGCTCCATTTCCGGTTCGCTCGGCCGTTTCCGGCTCGAAGGGCTCGTCATTGGATTGATGATCGCCAACGGCTACATGGGATAGATTATTAGATTTCAAGTTAGTTAAGTTATACAATAAGCTATGTAAGTTTTAGGATAAGTCTGTGCAGAATAGTCGTACATCTAAGCTATAGGGAGAATATTTAGGAACTTCAATACGTTTTTTTTTGGTGCGAGAATTGAAAGTTTTAAGATAATCAAAAATTAACTTAGGTAACTTAAGGGGGGGAGAATCAAATAAAAATTGTAATTGTTAACATACTCTTCACTCTGTGAGTTCGTTCGTTCATTTCTTTGTATTTGGCTTGGTTTGGCGTTTCGGCAGGCGGCGCAGATCGTGGGCGTGGCATGTTTATATTGTATGTTTCGATTGGTTTGTTTGATGATGGCTTTATATATTCAGACAGAGATCACTCAAGCGGGCGATGGATATACACACACAACTGGGTATAGCTTAATGCTGGCAACTTAACAACTGGGACACACACACTGGCTACACAACACATATGAGCACAGGGACGAGCGAGATCCTCTCGATTCTAGAAGAATCTGTTCGTTAGGCCCCACATCCAGCCGGGCAGGATACCCTGATTATTGGGCACTTGCGGAGCTGTTTATACCAAGTGTGTGTGTGTGGTGTGTGTGGGCGCACAAAGAAGAGTATATTTTTTGTTGTTTCAAAGAAAAACAAAAGTAAAGAATGGCGTAAATAAAACTGTACAATATTGCTGATTGGAAAGGAGGAGGGATAAGATAATGTGCGCAAACAATTACTAAGATGTGGCAGCAAGGCGATCAGCTGGATGATAATACAGTTACAGCGTGGGCGCAGGAAGTATGCGAAGCAGCATGGCGGCGGCGACTACAACTACACACACACAAACGAGTACAGAGTACATAAAGAAAGGGGGAGAGGAAGAAAGGAGAAAATGGGGCAGTCGGAGAGAAGTCAGATTGGCGGCAGATTCGCTTTGTACTTTTTCTGCGTAATATGTGGGGCCTGTGTGTGTTTGTGTGCGTGTTGTTATGGAGTTGTGTTGTTCGTTTTTCGTTCGTTTGTTGTTCTTGCTGTTGTTGTTGTTGTTTCTGGATGTGTGCTCTGGTTAATTGTTCTTGTTTTTATGTCCGCGTCTCTTAAAGCCTGCAAGAAATATACATACACATGTACATACATACGTACAGACACAGATGACAATGACGAATACATTTCGAATTTTGGCTTTTTGGTTGAATGCAAATTTAACGGTTATGGGCCAGGCACGTGCATGCGATTGTTAAGCGAGTGTGTCGTACAAATCACCGATTGTGGGTCATAACGGTATGTGATGTACGTACATATTACGGCGTTTATGCGGTGTCCAATTCATGTAATCATTTGTAACTTCCGGTGCGTTTATAGATTCATGAACTATATACCGCATAAACCTAGTGATAACCATATATCCGCTGACTTGTGCGGCTTTTTGCCTTCCCCCATGCAGGTGTAAATCTTTTGTTTGCTCTAGATTAGTTCATGCAATTAACGTGGGGATTTCAGGAGTGTAAGTGTCACTTTTGCGTGGTAGGTGTGAGTGGGTGTGGGGTGTAGGTGGTGTTTTGTTTTTTTTTTTGTTGGGTGGCTCATCCAGCCATTTAGCCATTGGGAATTTTGTGCCAAGGAAGTGCCAAAAACAAGGAAAGAACGGTTACGCATGATCACTTTCCAGGACTCTAGTGGGCCCTGGAAAGTGCCATAAACTACATACAGGGTAAAGAGTTTAGTTCAGGGGAGCGAAGGCGGAGTGGAAAACCAAATATTAATATTACCATAAATAAATACTTAGTGCTACAGAACTACATTTAAGTTTAGGCCATAAAAGGGTGTAAGGATTGGTGTTCTTATTTTTAGGACTTGTGGTGTTTAACAAATAGTATTTTTGTTTCATATTTTGTAAACAGTTTAGCGGGTTAGTGACTCATTGCAGATGCTATATAGAGTCGAGCTGATTCTACGGATTAGTGGGTTAGACTTTGTGCACATGCTAGGATTGTGGTGGCTTAAGGACTACGAAAATGGTATTTGGTGGCGTTGATCTGGGAACCACAGTTAGTGAGACCGACTGACCAGTAGTTTTCATTGCTGTTGTTGTTTTTGCTGCTTCAGAGATTTAATTATGTCTTATTTTTGGCTATTAAACTGTAAGCAAGGTATTAAATTATTTTTGTTTGTTGTTTCTTAGGCTTATATCATTTGTTTTTTCTTTTGTACATGGTATGCTAAATTGAGTTGGTTAGTTTTCTAGAGTGTATACCGTATAGAGTCAAAGCCCTAAGATATAGACAGTGTTAGTTTGGTTAATAGGAAAAAATACACGCACATTAGTAAGTGGAAATTTGGAAAAGTTTGGTTAGTTTTTGGTTTAGTTTTAAGAATTTTATAAAATTAATAATACAGTTAGTAAAAATCATTTTAGTTAGTATAAAAACTAAATTAGTTTATAAATTAAGTAAGTTAGAGTATTGTTGGTATATTGTAAGTAGCCCTCAGCTTGAGAACACTGAAACAAAACTAGAGTAAAACACCACAAAATCAAAGGTACAGAGAAAATAATAAATGTACAAAGTATATATATAAATAAATACAAAATCTATATAGACTGAGCAAAAGACATTGGACATACACAGTAATTAGTTTTGTTCAATAAGAATTATAAATGTATTTCTTCCATAGGCAACAAAGACAAACACATTCGACTTGAGTAATAGAATTTCACTACATAGACATTAACTTAATTAAACATACCATATAGATAGGATTTTATAAACGTAATTGTCGTTTCTTAATCACTTCACGACTCTTAAATTCTTTTCTCGCTAAGTAACAACTCATACAAGATCTATGAGATTTCTATGAGATCTTTTTGACTTTACAAAGTTTTGGGCTTTTACAATTCGATTTCGTTCCTCGATTTCGATCTCTTATAAGAGATAACGATCTCGATTCCAGTTCGATTCGGGGTTTCAGACAAAACTACCGTCGCGTCGGTCCCACTCACCTGCGTCAAAGTCACCATTACCATCGTCGGCGTGCGGGATCTGGGAGCTCTGCTGTTCGAACTCGGAGTCCGAACCCTCGAGGATATTACCTGTGGACGAGGGCGTGTTCTTGCAGCCGAACCACCAGTGGGCGGTGGGTCTGGGGAAGGGGGGCGTGGCCGTGTCCACCTGAAGGATATATAAATATTTTCCATGAGGTAACTGAAATGATATTCAACATCTACTACTTACCGCAAATCGGGCATCGTGGAAGCGATAGTACTTGTCGCCCTTGAAGAAGTACGTGTACCCATTGGTATACTTGAGCGCGGCATCCAGGTTATTGGGCACACCCTCCCAGTTGGAGATGGGCTTGGGATAGCTGGCCTTGACCGGCGGCCTCTTGGCCGGATCGAAGCGCCAGAACTTGCTGCCCTTGAAGAAGTAGATCTTGCCATTGCCCCCCCAAACCATTGCCGCATCCAGATGATCGGGAATGCCGGTGAATCCCTCGCTGATCTCCTTCGGATAGACACCGTCCATCTGGCGACCCTGGTAGCGCCAGTACTGGGTTCCCTTGAAGAAGTACGTCTTGCCGTTCTTGTACGTGAACGCCGCATCGATATTGCTGGGCAATCCTGGCCAGCCCTTCGAGATGAGCTGTGGGTAGCCCTCCTCCACCGAGTCTGTGGTCAGCTTGTAGAACTTGTCGCCCTTGAAGGCGTACGTCTCGCCCTGCGCCGAGTTGAAGAGCGTGTCCACCTTGGAGTCCTTGCAGATGGAGTCATCCAGGGGCACCTTGGGCGGCGAGAATGATGGGCGCTGGGTGGTGGGCGGATAGAAGTTGGTGGGTCTCAGCTGGTTGGTCTTCCTGCCATACAGAGACTGGATGGCCGCCTTGTCGTCCTCGTCCAACTTGAAGACGGGCTCAAAGCCGCGATAGAAGGGAGCCATCAGCGCCGAGCTCTGATCGGAGTGCGAGAGTCCCAAAGAGTGACCGAATTCATGGGCGGCCACCTGGAAGAGATTGGTGCCTCGGGGCGAGCCAATGGTCCACAGTTCGGCGTCATCAAAGTGGGCATCTCCGCCAAAGACGGGGAAGAAGGCATGGGCAAGGGTGCCACCTTGGCCATCGAAAGCATCGCCATCACCATGCTCGCTCTCCACGAACCTGACAAAAGAAAGAACCATAAGTATCCAGCAAGCCATATTTCACCAGCAAGGAACTCACTTGATTTCGATATGCACGGGTCCAGAGGTCTTCCTGGTGAAGGTTAGATCGGTGTCCTCGGACCACACGGCAAAGGCGCGTCCAATCTCAGCATCCACATCCACGCGCTTGAGCCGCTTTGGGTACTTGGAGATCTTGTAGGTGAGGTTCTTCACGCGCCACCGACTGCCCTGGAGGGCATACCTCTTGGACCGACCTTCGCCGGCGCCCACACGATCCCTCACACCGCAGCGGGGCAGGGACATCAGCTTCATGGTCTCGGCGTCCAGTTCGCCGGTGATGTTCAGACCCGCGAAGCTCTGGAACTCCTCGATGGCGCTCACCCAGGTCTGCTGGTCATGCAGACCGCTGCTGGCCGGATTGCGGGCTGAGGCGGGCAGATAGCCGAACTGGGACAGGTAGATCTGGGGACGAGAGAGAGAAGGGGAAGGCGAGATTGAGTGACTGCAGGAAGGAACAGAGAACGGGGACGGGGACCCAGGCAAAGATCAATGGGCTGCGCTTGTCCGGCCACCCGTTGTTGTTTTGCCAACTTGATTTATGACCATCAGATTAGATGGCAGCGGCATGTCCTGGCTCCTCACACTGTCGCATTTCTATCTGACTTGCATAATTTATGACTGCTGCCACACTGGCTTATAATTTATATAGAAAAGCACACACACAGAGGAGACTCCATGGCGTATACTTGATATGTACATTCATGCATCTTTTTTTTTTTGTTTTGTTTTGTTTATGGAAACAGCAACGTGACTTGTTGGGAGGTGTGAAAACTCTTAATCGATCTCCGGCGAGCATCGAACGCATTAAGGAAGCGTTTCGATCGCTAATTGTAAATTGTAACATTGAGAAATCGAATGAAAATCTACAGTTTGCCCATCAGGGAAGTGCACTCCGCGTGGAGAACAATGCGAGGTTATCTTAACAGTTAGAGAGTAACTATTTAGAATTTAATTCGAATTAGAATTTGTTGTCTGGCCAATTACAACGGCAAATCGTCTTACAGCCATAGAACTATAGAACTTTATGCGCTTAAAATGTGTGTATTTTCGATTTGGCATGTGGATCAGGTTTGCCTGCCGTTTATGTGTCGCACATTCTTAATGACGCCGCCTCACATACACTTACTATATATAATTGTATACTATATACGCGTTGTATAATGATTTGCCGAATCTTGCATAATGCCAGCTGACTGTTAATTTTATGGGGTTCTTTCCGCCTCCGAGGAAGTAAACATTTCGCTGTCTCGCCCCATTTGTATTCATGCGACACGCCATCCCGCCAGTGGCTCTGTGATCTTTTTTTGCTGGGTGGTGGAATTGGGGGCTCTTAGCAGCGATCAGCTGGAAAAAGGTAAACGAACTGCAGACAAAGCGGTGCTCGAGTGGCAAGCATCTGTCGCTCATCTCTCGAGATGCTCCACTTGAGAGTGTGAGATTCCGACTGCCACTCGAGTTGACTCATCCATCGGAGGCGACCTTAGGAATGCCTCTTGGTGCAATTAACATAATTACGAGTGCATTGCAGCAAACACCTCTCCCTGCGGCGGGCACGCTCGTCTTGATTGCCCACAGAAATCGCTGAAAAGGCGCCACGTTGTTACGCCAGTTCTGAGTTCTGGGGATTGGGATTGTGCTGTAATGCAGCGCCTTTGTCATAGAGCAAACAAGCTGGAACCGACTGAATAAGCGAGGGCAATCGAATGCATTGTTCGAGGCCCCAAACACACGGGCTCTTTCGGTTATCTCTCCACCACCCTGTATCGATAAGATACCTGCTGCCTTTGACGACAAACAAAAGACTACTCAACGCGGCCATAATTGAGTCATTTCTTCGCACCTGACGCATTTGTTCGGCGGCTTTCAATTTGGAATTTAATGCGTCACAAAAAGCAAACGGAAGTGGGGGCTAAAACGGAAATGTTTGGCCATTAGATTAAGGTGTCTCTCAGTTAGTGTTTTTATTTCTTTTTGGGAGTCATCAAGCTGTCCGGTCAGGTGGATGCATCCGCATGCATCGATTGAGATATTCGTGCATTTGCATGTCATTACGGATTCTCGTTTCTCGTTTCTCGATTCTCGAGGGGATGCTCCATGGTCGGGCAAATCATTTGAAATTATCCAAACTCCCCAGAGGGATGAGGTGAGGGCCAGTGCATTCGTTGGGTCACGTTTCAGAGGGCGTTGAAATTGCACTTCAATTTATTATTGGACATTGACACAAATTTGTTAAAGCGATTCGGACAACAAAAAGCAGAATGTCAACACAGAATGAGTTTGTCCAGGTCCCCCAGAACCCTCGTTAGTTTACTGTATTACCATAAATGCACAGTAAGAAATTATTTCAAATTATTTGTCATGTGAAAATTTAACATTTAAACTAAAATAAGCGAATTTTGGAGGTAATTAAAATATATAAAAGCTTAGCAAACACCCTAAAGATCAAAACTGTAATATATATTCTATTTAACTACCATTTTCTTTAGAAATATATACATTTCCCCATGTATCTAACTATCTAACAGTTTGTGTGGGAAAATATCTAGTCCGTTGGCGCTTGGCTGACCTGCTTGCCTGGTTTACTTGGCCAAAAGGAGTTGAACTTGCAGGAAGTGGTCCGCAGGGCTTTGCCAACTCAACGTGGCCCAGGTGCAGGTGCAGGTGTGTTTGTGAGCTCTAGAAAGTATGCTACATTCGCAGGTTGCAACCTTCAAATATTTAACACAATTTGCACAGGTGCACAGGTGAAAAGTTGCCAGTTTGCTCGGCTTGATTTGATTTTCGCAAATGGGGAAATGGCGCTGCAAGAGATTGAGGGAAATTGCTGCTCCTGGAAGTCATTGAACTCCATTTAAATTGAAGGCGTACTCCGCCTCGTTTATTTCCGGCCGAGAAACAAGAACAGGACATGCATAAATTATAAACAAGTATCGTTTTGTGTACACTTTTCGTATACATATACAAACGTGCCCGGTTGAAATTGATGGGAAAATTATTGCCCAGCAAGCAGCCGCTGCTGGGGAGTGAGTGAGTACGGAAAACTCTTGGCTTTCACGTCCGTGCTTCGTTCTGCGCTTTTCCTTATTCCGTATTTCGGGGGTGCGTGGTTAGTTTACGCTCGGAATGTGGGTCAGCCAGGTCGTTGACTTTCAACCGCCGCCGCGGGCGAGGGCTTTCCCTGCATTTTCCCCCCAACGCGATTTCGGTGCAAACAAACCTAGACCTAGTTGCACAAATATTTGCGTGGCACGTGGATAAACGAAAGTGTCGGCGACAATTAAAGGCAAATAGCGTAGGAGCCGCTGGCGATTTTCCCAGCGAAATTACGCCTGCATTTCGAGTTTTCCAATCCCCAAACAGGCTTAACTTGTTTAAATGTTTTTATAACCCGGCGATTACATCATTATCGAAGCGCAGCCGCCTCATTTGGCGGCACTTCTTATAAACTGGGTTTTCTATACCATTCGGGATTGAGATAGAAATTGGGATGAAAGAAAAAATAAAAGGAAAACTGACAACTCAAAACCAAACAACAAAAACCAAAGCCGAAACGCAGACCAAAGCGACAGAAACTGGGCCAACTGCTCTGTCTTAAATGCAGCTTAAAAGTTGTATAACGATTTCAATTCAATTCAGGATCCCCGAGAGAGATAGAGAAATAAAGAAATGCTTTTAATTGCACAGAATTTCGGTTGGGTATCTGCATTGCATCCGAAATTGGGTTATAAAGCGAGTGTATTTTGCTTTTAAAAGCCTGTGCACAGAGTGCAGATTACTAATTAAAAAATACTTTAAAACTAAGGCCACCACAAACCCTGCTTTCAATATAATAAAAACTATTTTCCGCCGGTAAATTCCTTGACATTTACTTAAAGGGTCTGCTTAGCAGAGGAAACTCCCACAAAATATTTGACATTTCCACCTCAAGAGGTGTGTCTGTCCCTGTCTTTTTGCCACTTTTTTTTTGTTTCGTTTTTTGTTTTTTTGCAGCTGTTTTTCCAACAAGTGCAAGTGGCTAATTCACATGGCGATAAATAAGCGTCAAGATGCTAAGATAACCGGACAATAAAAAGCGCTATTCATGCAAAGAGTCGGGCACAAAAAAAAAAAATAAAAGGATTTTATTGCTGCTGCCATACCGATGCCTTTTCGGGCTAGTTGTTTATGGCAAGACGCGTGAAATGCAAAGCCATTCCATATAGATGACCTTAGGGAGTCCTAAAAAAGGAAAAGGAAAGCTATCAATTGTTTGCCAAAGTGGCAAGGCTGCCGTTGCAGCCGCGTTTGGTTATCCCTTTGTTTGTGCATTTTGCTGGCACCTCGCGAAGGTCGCACGCAACTAATTCATAGGCGAATCCATCAAAAACCTGGCAAAAAGCACACAAATTCCGACATCTATTGATTAGTTGAGTTGGCTTAGGAAAAGGGAAAGGTGTTTTCCTAAGTTTTCCTACTTTTCTGTGGCTATAATTAGCCTGAAGAAACTTTTCTCTGGAGTTTTTCACCAGCTTTTTTGGTCGCGCGATGACGAATGCCTGAGCTCATTTCAATTTCATTCATGGGTGCGAGTAATTAACCTCTTGACAGCGCCATTATGTGCGGGTAGAGCTACTTTCGGATGACTCACTTCACTGCCACTGAGCAGTAGTCTCGTCTACTGGTTCCTGCTCAGTTCTGTTTGGTCCAGATCGAATCAGTGGTTTATTATTAATCGTTGTCTTTGAGCGAATGCAATTTGATCGGGGGGAGAGATTTGCCAGAGATTTATAGAGAGATTTAGCGCATCACGACTTCCTCGAATCATTGGCGGTGGTCTGCACGATTTGCATTCTCTCTCGCGGTTGGGAGATTTATGGGGAAAAGAGTTCTGAATCCGGGGAGAACAAAGAGCCTGGCATTGGAGGCAAACACGTCAGCGTCGCCGTCTGTCGTCTGCTTTTGGCCAGCGACAACGAGCCAAGTTATTGGCGACGCGGCCAACATACCAATTAGCCGGGCACTCGGGCTGTTACGTAAAACATAAATAAATGAAATAAAACCTAAATAAAAGCCAAAGCAATGTTAAGCACGCGCTCATGCGTGCTGAGTCCCAGAATTGACTTCGAATCGATTCGGATCGAGTGGACATATCACCTGCTACATATCGCCCGATCGGGAGAGCTGATCGCAAATGGCCAATCAGGAAGTTCTCTGATATTCTCTGTAAATTGTAAATGGATTTGCGTTGCTTCCCCGATTAATTTATGCAATTTGGTGGCGAAAAAAACAAACGTGATTAGCTTCAGGTAAAACAGCTTAAGGTGCAAACGTGCTGCAGCTCCCTCAATTGTTGTATAAAATTTGTAAATGGTAATTGCATTGGGCTAAACAGTGATCATGACAAGCAATTAAACAGAGATTAATATTTATAAATTGTAAGCGTGGAAAACAAGTTGTTCAGAGGGTTAATTTATGTGGCTATTATTATCTTTATATATTTTGGTGGCTCTATAAATTTTTATTTGTTAAAGCATACCTAATGCATTTGCTAGATAAAGTGGAGGTGTCTCCTGCTGGGCTTTTCCATTTTATTGAGCATGTCTAAGTCAGGTGATGGATGGTTTCAAGTGGTCTTAAATAAATTATAATGCTGTTGTTCAACTTTCACAGATTCTCTCGACTTTTACTGCGCTTTATGCTCAACGAAACCTCATCTCATATCAGAGGGAACTTAATAAAATCTACCAGGTGTGGGTTTAATAATAAAAACATTTAATGACTCTCAAAATACACTTAATTGCAAGGCTTATCAGTGGTTTGTCTACATTTTATTGTTAAATTAAGTTATTAAGGCTGAAGATTAGAGATAGAACTTTGAAATTTCCACCAAGCTGTGAATTTATGAATCATACGTTTAAGAAAATTATTTTCTACATATATAATTAGCTTTAATTAGCAGAAAATATAGTTAATGAAGCAAGCTTATCAGTGATTTTATTTAAATTGCTTTCGACATTTGTAAATGAATACAGGGAGTGCATTCGAATCGATTCGTTGGCATGTCAATGGCGTGCGAGTTTTCCTTGTGGAAAGCCACGTTTTCCGCTGACCAATGTCACGAGCGATAGCGATAACGAAAACTGGATAGTCGGACGGTGGACTGCAATTAGCCGGCGAGCCGTGTGCATGCACTTTTCGGAGCCATCAGACTAAGGCTAAGGCCAGAGCCTCTGAGCCGGGCCAAAACCTACCTACTAGTGGGTGTGCGAGTGTGTATGGAATACGAAAAAATTTCCGTTGACATGCAATGCGCGTGAGCCTGTTGCATACAAAATATATACTATATATCCACCGATTTACACTGCTTAGTTTGAGTATAATTTGCGAATGTAACCAGCTCGGAGAGCTGAGCGCCTGGCACGTTTGTCATGCAAATCGGAAGTAAAGCTGCAGACTGGCTACTATATGGAATATACTATATATTGTACAGAGAGAGATTGGGGGAGAGGCAGAGACAAAGCGGGTATCTCATGCCGTTAACTGTCACCTCAAGTGCAACAAACCCGCCCCTCCTCCGCTTATCAATCATTTGGAGTCCGATTATGATTCATCTCCCATCTGATTTCTTTCCTGGTCACTGTTATTGTGCTAAGGCACTTGGAGAAAAATTCCACTGAGTTTAAACTATATTCATAATGAAAAGGTTTATTTTAAGAGTGTATATATTATTTAAAAAGATTTATCTGAGCTGGTTACTGGTTAATTTTAGGGAGATTTCATTAACTAATTCGTTTTTAATAAGAGTCTGAACTCGCAACTCTTGCTATTAAATTTTATTTGCTGATTACTACTAGGTTTATTGTGATATAAAATATAAAAATCAAATAGCAATGTCATGGAAATAAAAATTATAGTTAAATTAAAGAGGAAGAACAATAAAGTTATTTTAAATGAATTTAAAAATGTAAACGTTGTTTTATTAACAAACTTTGATCACTAATTGGATTTTAGTTATAAATTTGACATGTTTTGTAATTGGAACTTCTTGTTCTCCATATTTTTTATACAAATCTTAGGCTTGTAATGATGTTATTTAGTTCTTTAGACAGCTACTTAAAATATTTAAACTCAGCTTGTGTGTTTTGATATCTCAAGAAATTTCCATCACTACAAATAACTTGTAACTCCAGAATTTTCCCCTGTTTGTGATTCGTTATTATTGTGATTATTATATCCCTATTTTTTTGCCAGCCATTGCATGCTTTACATTTTGTGAAATGCCTGAGAACGAGAGGCATTACAAGCTTTTATATAAATTATAGATGAATCGAAAACGTTGATTTAATTTTGCAATTTACTGGGAATCACTTAACTGTTTTTTATCTACTTTGTTTGTATCTACCTTTAATTTAATAACTTAATTATGTACTCACCTCGGCCTGTGTGGTGGTGGAGACGGGGGCCGCTTGTGCCGCTGCCAGAATGGAGAGCAGGGTGCCTACGACTATGAACACTGAACTTTGGCAGTTTGTCATTTTGTTGCTGTTGCTGTTGCTGTTGCTGTGATTGCTTCTGTTGTGGATGGTAGTTCCCTTAGTAATTGTCATGTAGTTCCACTTGCTCTGTGGCACTTTGAACTTTATATCACTGCAAGGCAAAGGTGGAAAGAAGGTCAATTAATATTTCATAAAGCCGGGGCGGAGTAATAAAGCAGCCAGCCAGCAGGAACAGGCCACTGTCCGGAATATAGAGAACGGCAAACGGAGAACGGAGAACGTAGAGCCGAGTACGGACCAGGCCAAGTACAAGTGCAAAAGGGCGAACGGAAATCGTGTCCAACTTCCACTCTTGCCACACTTTTCCGACCAACAGGTTGAATGTGGCACACATTTTCTGTGGCAGGTGGAACGGCAAACGGAAGTGGCCAAGATTCGCGGACTGGTGTGGGGTCAGGGGATATTGTAGTAAGAAATAGTACAACTCGAGTAGGTCCACTTAGCAGGCTGAAACTTACAAGCCTTACCCCTTGGCAATACCCTCTAAATATGCAAGACCCCCCGCAAACGAGCTCTAAGAATATACAGCCCCTGCCATAAGATGTCTAAGTATACCCTAATAACTTTAAATATAATATACAACACAACTATGAAAGCCCCCGACAAAACAACACACTTTTTATGGCTGAGAAAAGTACAACGAACTGACAACAGGCTGCAGCACTCTGCTCGCTCGCATCTTGTGAAGCCATTAAGTCCTCGGCCTAAGAATATCCCCTTATCGGAGGCCAAATATTTGCAGAACTTGCCTCCATATCTCCCTAATCCCCGAGAG
This sequence comes from Drosophila orosa, assembly GCA_018904745.1. Lineage (NCBI taxonomy): Eukaryota > Metazoa > Arthropoda > Insecta > Diptera > Drosophilidae > Drosophila > Drosophila orosa. Next base: position 3,017 of record JAEIIH010021180.1, on the reverse strand, counting down.
CATTTCATATTCGCTGAGAGCTCTCCTCGCTGTCCTGCGACTAATATTTTGATCGGCGAGATATAAGTACATATACGCGTAGCAAGTCATGTGGTCGGTCTGTGGTGTCTGGCCAGCTCGGACGTCACAAAACGGCTTTAGGGTAAGTTTAGACTCCAATTAGAATTTAATTTTAGACTGCACGCCGCGTAAATACCAAGTCGGCAATAACCGTAAAGGATTTGGCCGGGGCCTCTGTGTATATATTCTGATATTTGATTTGCTAAAAATAGCCAGCAGTTAGTTTTTCATAGTTGTTGATTTGTCTGTGTGGGTTCTCTGCTGTTGACCTAGGGCACGAGACAACTGCCAGAATCGTCCAAGTAAACACTTTGGTTTATGGAGATGTTTATCCCCCCGACTATATCTTGCACCTATGCTGATAGATCTGTTGTATCCACAGACCAGCTGTGACATCAGCAGAAATGACGGGCCCGAAAAAGAGTGCGCGATAAGTCATATCAAGTATACGCCCAGTGGCAGGCACTCGCTTCTGCAAATATATAATATATATATGGCATAGGCCCACCGACTCAAGTTGTTGTTGCTGACTAATCGCCGGGGGATTTCGGGGCCGCTTTATGCCCCGGCAATTAGCTGCTAGAATCCAGACAAATGAGCATGCAAATATGTATATAATGAATATACACCATCACCATCGGGCGTTATCTGATTACAATAATTTCTGCTAAGCAAATACCATAAACAATTTCCATTTTCTCTTTTTTTTGGGCAAATGGTTTGGCTGGGTTGAAGGTCGGCGGGCTGACAGTTTAAGGTTAGCGCCGTGTGGTTAACACCGCTGACGAGTTGAGGGTTCCCAAGGGGGGCCAGTGCTCTGTCCCGGTATCCGAACTCTGGGTTGTCATAACAATGGACGCATTTCGCTGTCCTGTGTGTTGGATCAATAAAAGCGAGTTTTCGAGTGGAAGTGCCTGGGTCGATGGCGAAATTGCATTCAATGCGAAAGTTTTCTTTGGCTTTGCCCTAATACTTTAATCGGAGCGGTTACGTATACGACATGTAGAACACGTCCTCTGGGTGTGTGGTCGATTGACCCGATTTGGGCTCCCACTGGAGCTGATAAGCTCTCTCTGAGTTTTTGGCCAACTTCCAACCGGTTCTTAATTCTTAATATTCGGGGAATGTGAATCGAAATTCTGCGAAGAGACGTCAGTGAGTCAGGCTCTAAAGAGATGCTAATTATAATAAATTTGGTTGGTTAACCAGTTTGGCCATTTAGAAAAATACCCCGAAAGTTGCCCAACCAAAATCATACAAAATTCCACTTGCTATAGCCTTTTGGCATTGTTCACCTTATCAGTTGACTTTCCCACCAACGAGCAAGTGTGTGCATGCGATAAGATATGGTGGCGATCGGGACTTATGCTTGGGAAATATATATACATACATATAGTATGGCATGAAAAACCCAATAAATATTTGGGGGAATGAGTCTCTGCTTTAAAATCCATAATAAACATGGGGCTAGTGTTTGTCTAGAACTTGACCTTAGTGATATGACCAACTTTACGAAATTAGGCGTATTTCGAAATGTATTTCCACTCGATTTCGATTCAAGTTCACTTCCAAAGTGGAGTGCATTTCGGGCAGGGGGACTTTGTGCCGGGAATTAGGCCTGATTAATGGGTTTGGTTGGCCTGCTTGACCTTCCAATTGAATGTCCGCCGACTTAGCTGCACTTTCGGATCAATGAACTATGCGTGCCCCGTCCTCTGCCTTTGTTGCAACACTTACAAATTAATTAATTAGCCGCGGCTGTCGTCGTCGTCGTCGTCGTTGTTGTTTATATTCCGCTGTGGATGTGTCGTCGCGTTATTATTTATTGGGCTATCCTTTTGTCTCTCAGTGTCTTTATGTCTGTGGACGAGAAACTGCACTAATTGCTCGCTGGCACTTCCATTTTTACCAAGCGCTTCCGCGTTTTCGAAAACAAAAAACTCAAAACTGAACGCGGTTCACTTTTTGATCTGCTCTGCTCTCCCTCTTTTCTATTATATTTCTTTTATATTATTTATAATTTAATCGTATTTTTTCGATTTATTGGTAAATAATATTTGTTGGCTTTTGGCTGACTCGAACTTCGTTTCTGTTTCTCGCCGCTAGACACATCCGCCCTGCACAACGCGCAAATTTCAACTGATCTTCGGCGATCGCTGGAAAGCCGACGACGACTTCTCTGCCCTCGGCAGCAGCTACGCTGACTGCGGCAGCGAAAGCCAGCTGAGGCAGCGATCGCTGAAGCTTTTCGCCAAATGGAAGAAAAAGGGGAAAAGCTTTGCCAAGCGGCCTTAACAGACAGCGACGGATGCCCATGCCAGATGCCGGGGAGGCGGCTGAAACCTGTTGCCAATAATCGAAGTTGTCCCTTCCCCTCTCGCCTCTCGCCACCATCCTCTTCTCTTTTTGGCGGGCGCGGGGGGCGTATGAGTAATGCGATTTCTTGGAATCATCCAAATGTGTCATGCGACGCGCGCGGGTCCAGCCAGCAGAGGCAGCAGATACAAATTCGGTGGCTATTGACAGTTTATCTTGAAGTTTAGCATGTCCCTCCCGCAGTTTAACAGCTTTTGTTTCTCGAATTTCCGCCTCACACAAAATATATCGCTATATATACAAATGTACTTTATGAATGAATCTTGCGGTATGGGTTTCCCGTGGCCAATCGGTTTCTCAATGAACGTATGAGTAATGCGTAAACAAATAAGCCAATAAATGAGGGCCTTTTATTTCTTGTGTAAATACTAAAGGGGCACACCTACTATAGAGATCGTTTCGTGTCAACTAATATTATTAGTCTTGGTTTTGGTTTAATAGTTTCTGGAATTATGCAAATTGAGTGCAAAAAATGGCAAGTCATAAGTTTTAATGATTAAAAACGGTAATATAATTTGTGAATTGATCATTATTAACGGTTTTGGGATTAACTGGACTTGTATTCTCTTGAAGTATATATT
>JAEIIH010021153.1:0-13738 GCA_018904745.1 Drosophila orosa | reverse complement strand
CAGGAAAGCATGTTCTTTAGTTATAATATTTCTGAACATAATACAAGCTTGCATCCCAAAATGTATTTCAATAACTCTCATAGATCCTGAGATCCTTGAGTTTTAAAGTACAAGTTTTGATATTTTAAAATTTTTAAAAATCGGAAAAGCATGTTCTTTAGTTAGAATATACCTGAGTATCATACAAGCTTGCATCCTAAAATTTATTTCAATAACTCTTAAAGATCCTGAGATCCGTGAGTTTCCAAAGTACGAGTATTGATATTATTAATTATAAAAAAAACCCTCTATCTAAATTATACTTATAAAATTTCCTATATTCTCCCAAAATACCCTGTAAACAGGCCGAGAGGACAACAACAAAAATTATAAACGAAATGAGGCTGCACAGCCTTGTTGCCTTTTATATCGCTTCCCTTGCATTTTTGGCGCAGTGCAACAACGCAAATTGTGGAGAGGGGAAATGAGATTCAAGCCGGGGAGGGCAGCCCAAGGAAATTGGGGCAAAAGTGCAACAGCAACCGAAGCCGACCAAGGGGGGGATTACCATGGGAGCCGGGCCAAATGTCATTAGAGCCAGACTAATTGAATGGGCCGTAATAAAAAAGAAAAGGATATAGGGGTGAGAGTTGAAGAGAAAAGTCAACCAGATAGCCAAGTTGATAGCGAAAGTCTCTGGTCGTCCATAAATAAATGGAAATTAAGCCAAATATGCAATTTTAATAGCCAGCAGGAATTTCGAGGGAGGAGAGAAGGTAGCTATACCTGCTGAATATTTCGAGCACTTTGTCAGACAGGCAAATTTTAACAGACTTTCAGTCTGAAAACGGAAATTTCCCCAAACATCCGACTCGAGTATTTAATTTCCTACTCAACACGATGCAGTCTAAGCTCCAGGCTGCCACTGATGTCATTTCTGGCTCCGTGTGCAGACATTCTAGGTGGTGGCAAATGGGGGTTCGGTTTGGTTTTGGACTGGGTCTTGGGGCTGGGGCTGGGGTTTATGGGAGGTATATAGCCTGCGCCAGACAGCAGACATCAAACGGGGGTGTCCCAGTCAGGTAGCGGTAGCATAACATAACATAAATAGAAAACAGCCACAAAGGCTTGACAACGCGACAAAGTTGCCGGTGGAGGAACCCCACACTCCTACGTCATAACACCCCCCAGGGACATATCAGATACATCCTGCAACACTCCAAGCAACCCCCGCAGTTACATATGCGACAGAAATTATGAATGAAACGAAAGAAATGAAGGAGAAGCAGGCAAAACAAAAGAGGGAGGCACAAAAAGGAAACCAAAACCAAATTCTTTAACTAAGTACAACCAAATTCCCTTAAATGAACTGGAAATGCGCTACGAAAGAAACACAAGTCATGGTCATTGTTTAATATTCACAGAAAACCACCCTTAATAATTAAATATATTTAGCTTTTAAATTGAAAGATTGCATTCCTAGTTATCGTATACAAACCAATAAGTTTGATTAAATTTAAATTCGTTATTCGTTCACGGTCGCCACCACCATTATTGGTCTTTATTCGGTTAACAATAATTTGTAGTACAAATAATTTATGTTTTAAGAGATACCCATAATTCTTGCTAAATCCCCAGAGCCGCTAGCTGTCCGTTCAAGAGAATTTTAACCATAGTTCACATTTAATGAACACAATTTTCTTTTTCTTTTTAGCTGCGAAAAACTCTTTTTCTCATTAGCATCAGTAGCTAGTGCCCGCATCCACAACAAAGTTTGTCACAAAGTTATAATGCTCTCATTAGGCCCGAGGAATATGCAAGGACACAGCCGAGGAGGAACTGGCGGTACTGATTCTTGGTGGTGGCGGTGGACTGCGCCATTCTTCCGCTCTTCCCTGGCTGGCAACTCTTCAAATGCAGCACAGAGGAGACTCGGCAACAATGCAGCGCTCAGTTTTAAAAGATTAAAAATTTGTCTGTGGGCGCAAGGGGAACATCACCAACAGCAGGCAGGACTTGACAACAGGATGCAGTCTGGGGGCATGAAACTTTTTAGCACTTTTATTGCTGCTGCCACTACAGCAAACTTCTTCTTTTTTTCGAGAGAAGCGCCCAACACAATCAGAGGCGAGAGACAAGCGCAAATTGTCAGGTTCTTGACGAGTCGCCGACTGATGTTTGCTACCTCTGCTAATGTGGCTGCAGTTGCCGTTGCCATTGCCATCGCCATCGCAGGGGCAGTGGCAGTTGCCGTTGCCGTTGCCGTTGCAGTTGCAGCTGCAGTTGCTGTCTGAATGCAGACATAAACAACAATTTAGACGAATACAATAAACAGCAGTTCTAGCGGGCAACTCAACCTGCCACTCGGGCTGGTCATAAAGCGAGTCTCTGACTCTATATCTTCTCAAAACACTGGCAAGAAAAATACATTAACAATACCACTGGCGGGCAGAAATACATCAAGCACATAGGAAAAGACTTTGAAACTGCCAAGCACTGTGGGAAAATGTTTTAAATATTCATTAAACTATAATAAATGTAAATAATTAATGAGTTCAGGAACCCAAGATAGGAAAACAGTGAATCAGATTAAGGTTTACGATGATCCTAGGCAAATCTGATTGAAATCAAGAAAATCTACACTAATCATTTCTGCCACTCTGCAGATTTGTCGTTGAATTTATTCCAGAATTCCCTGGAATTGTTTTCAATCTCAAAACTATTTTTCTTAAATAAACAAATAATTGCCTTTGAAGTTTGTTTTTTCCAAGTGAAGGGAAATAATGGCCTCCGCTGCTAATGTCCCTTGGGCTCTCCCTTCTCAAGAGACGACGACGCATCTCTTGGCACTCTACACTTGAACAAAATTAAACTACTCATTTAAGTTGTGATTACCCGTTGCGTTGCCTCAAGAGGCGGGCGAGCGAAGTGTGCTTATCAACACCAGAAAATGTCTGTGTGTGTGGGGTATGCGAGTAGTGCAAGTTTAAACAAATATTTTATAGAGCACACACGAGGAGGAGCATCAGAAGCTGCCACTCCGGGTGCAACAGCAGCTGTGGGGGTTAATGCCGGCATTAGTGCTGTAGCTACATATATACTGGTATATATGTATGTTATATGCTGTGTCCGGGAAGGCTTGACATAGTTTCAAGCGGGCGCTTAACGTTGAGTTATCTAAAACACAAACACACGCAGCACCCAGGTAAAAAACAAATACCTGCACACACACCGGAGAGCGTTCGTTCACAGGTGAAGTTGATTTATGCAACAGCTTGCCAAGGCAACTGATTTTACACTGCGGATATAAGGGTGTAAGAAGAATATAAGGTCTAAGAAGAATATAAGATGTAAAAAGAAGAAGGTATAAGAAGAATATAAGATGTAAGAAGAATATAAGGTATAAGAAGAATATAAAGCAGCGGAGGGCACGAGATTTAACGGTTTGAGCAACAGCTCAGCCAGCTGCCTCCGAAAAAAGAGGTTTGAGCAGCGTGAGCAAAGTGAGCCACGCCGTGCCCATCGCTGATATAAAGTGTAAAAAGAATATAAGGTATAAGATGAATATAAGGTGTTAAAAGAATATAAGGTGAAAGAAGAATATAAGGGTAGAAGTTTCTATTTTAAAGAATATTTTATATAATATATAAATAATATATTACTTAGTATTCGGTTTTTTTATTCTGAAATCTTGTAAGAACTTTTTTTGAATTAGTAGGACTGGGAACAAGTGAGAGAACACATTTATCTCTCTACTATTAGGAGAATTTGGTAGGGAATTCCCCTACATTCCAACGGAGTCAAGTTTAGATCATAATTTAATTAAATTAAATTCAATTTCAAACAGTACACATACCAATTCTAACTTATGTTACCTACAACTTCTTTCATTTATATTTTTGGTTTATTAAAATTTAAATATCACAACATTTTCCCAGTGCCAGTCCCATAATTTTATAAACTTAAGGCCTTTGCACCTATTAAAATGAAAGAGTATGGTGGGTGAGCCTGTGTGTGGTGTTTGGTCTGTTTATTTATTTTTTTTGCCACTCCAAAAACTAGCCGTGCAAAATTGCATTTCATCCCACAACTGGGCCACAGAAGGGAGAGAAAAAAAATAAAATAGGATGAGGATACGCCGCTGCTCCTCTGCTTCTCGGGCTCCATTGCAATTTCATTAAATTTTCATCAGCATTTCATGCTGCACTTGCTTGCAGCTTGCACTTATGTGCAGCTATTTTATGCATGAAACCAAATAACGAATCCGGGGCTTCACCCTTTCGGATCCCCAAAGACAGGGGCCGACCGGCTCCATTACTTCATTAATGACCGAAAAGGCAACAGAAATTGGTCTCGTCGCAAAGTCAAGAAAGCAAAGAACAAAAATATAATCCGCATAATTCCATTGGGCAGTGGAGGAGGGAGCAGGCAGGCGCTTAACCTTCTCGCCTTACCCGCGCTGCTGGCACACTCGGTTCCCGTATAATTAGTCATGAAATCGGATATACCATACGTGCCGAGGGCTTGTCTAGGCGGCATTGAAGGGTTGCCCCAGTCCCCTTGGCCCCCATGACAAAAGCAAAGGCAAAAGCAGAAACCCCACCACCACCACCCGCCGCCAGATGCGCTTGGCTACTTGTCGCGTGTGTCATTCATCCATCTACCTTGTCTACACCAAAGGCCAACATAATATAATCATAATAATGTCTTTAAAGGCATATCAGTTAATATGGAAATCTGGTTTATGTTGAGTAAGATTTCTTATAGTTTATTATACCAAATGTATAGGAATTAATATCAATCCCAGGCTTTAAACACTATCAATATTAAATTTCTTACTATATCTTTGTTTATAAATTTATATCCCATGTAGGTACCAATTCTCAACACAAATTCAACTTCTTTATACAAAATACAATACAAATTCGATTTCTTTATACATAATACAAAATTCCTATTACTTTGCCTGCAATTGTGTGCAGCTCCCTCCATCTTTGTAGCCAGCATGTGGCCCAGGTGATTCGAACACGTTTCCACATTAAACAACAAAAGATCCAAGGAATGCATCATTGGGAAGCCACAAGGGATTGAAGGGGTATTACGTGGCCAGTGGCAATGCATCAATGACTTTCCCCATTGCGGGTGCTACACTAGGCTACATCACAAAAAGCTAAAAAGCCAAAGCCAGACCGGACTTGACAGCTGCATTGCGTGTGGCGCGCTCGCAGGCAACGTGTTAATTCAATTTATCCAACGAAATCCGTCAGTGAAAAAGAAAAACACATAAAACAAACACTCTAAAAGTGTTTTTTCCAAACTATTAGATGATAAGCCCTATAAATAAGAGAATTATATCGTTATATCGTTTTAAACTTTTCATATAAATTAAATAACTCCAAGTTCTTCTTAAAATTATGGTATTTAGGCCCAGACATTTTAAAGAGGTTATAAAACAGAATGTTATCTAGTTGGCCTTTAGCTAGACTTTATTTCTTTGTGTTCTGAATATACAAACTAACTTTAAGCCATTAATTTTTAAGATATACACATAGCTCTTGTAGTGATTTAGTTTTATGTTTCCATTTTAGCCTCCAAACGAAATCGTTTAGATCGGTCAATTAGCAGTTAGATGTTGTGGATATGCACAGCAAATTTATTACCAGTTTGGGGAACATGTCAAGAGATATAATAACGGATTTTATGCGGTCATAAAGAAAACACATGCGAAATGCTTAAAAAGTCAACAACTGTTGGCTGGAAAAACCTTGGGGTATTGGTAGGCCTATGGCTTTCTTGTTTTATGCGTTTCTTTCTTGGCTTTAACTTAGCCTGGCCAACAACTATCGGAAAACCAGACCTAACTCAACTCAAATGATTTACGTATAGTATATAAAGGCATTTACGAGGCGGGGATTAGCGGTGGCAGGCGGTCGGGCAAGTGCCGAAAAACTCGTTTTGGACTCCACTTCAAGAACTGGAGCAAGCTGTATTCCAGCATCAGGTTTTTTGCTTTTTCGTATCTATTTTTTTCCAAGAGAATTGAGCACAGCTGGCAAGCAAAAAAAAAGCAAACGCAAAAGGAACAATTTTGGCGTTTTATCTCCGACTAGAGAGAAGAATAGAACCGCAGTCATTGGCAGACTAGATGAATGCATAGATAAAGCTACCCCCACAGAAATTCCCGCTGCCAAAGTGGAACAAGTTCAAAATCGCCCGAAGCCAAGTGACAAAAACTTGGCACTCTTCAAAATAAAAACGAAAAACCCGCAAGAAAAAAAATTCAAATATGGAAAAGAGACCATTTCCATTAGGTTCTCGTGTTTCTGCTCACCTTTGATACGGTCCACGTTGGTTATCGCAACCTGAAATGAAAATAAGAGATATAGGGGTCAATTATCAGACATTTGTACAAATATCGGTATATGAAAATATATATATACATATATTTATATGGGAGTAAATGTGTTTATGACTGGGCCTCTTTTTCCCATGAACATTTTCACATCCGCATCGAGGCTTATCAGCTGCTGTCTGACGCTGACTATGTCTCTGTTTCAGTTTCTGTTTCTGATTCTGACTCTGACTCTGACTGACTGCTTTCGGCGCAAACAGGGGGCGCACAAATAAAGGAGGAATAAATATAATAACAAACCATTATAATCAACAGGGGAATACCCAGTATTGAGAGAAGAAAAATAAGATAAGAAAAGTCAATATTGAGCATACTTTATGCACAAACTTAATTTTCTTTGGTTTCTAAATAACATTCTCTTTAATTTAAGTAAGAAAATGATTAATTCCTTATAGAAATCTTTATTATAGAAAGTTCTGGCTTGGGTAGAAACATAACTAAAACCACCTAAAGGCTTATAACTTATTTAAAATATTCTATTTAAATATTTAAATATTATAACCATCTTTCTTATATATTTTAAACACACATAAATAATATGTATACTCCCCAAAATTAATTGGTATCAAAAAGACGCAACACCAGCGATGGATGGGCAAACGCAGGGCAAATATTGATTTTATGTTTGTATGTATATGAGCATTTCTCGTATATAAAAATAAAACCCCGGCAGAAACTTCATTTTGATATGCACAAAATCAGACATCAGACGAATGAATATATATAATATGCGTAAAAACAAAAGGCACTAAAAGCAAAACCAAACAAAACAAACCGAGGGGCATAAACCAGACCCAGACCCTGAGCTTTTTGGCTAGGCCCGGTGCTTAAGATATTTCAAACACGTTGAAACAATTGTCGGCCAGAAGCGACAAACGGCCAAGGAAATGCGCCAAAGCAGGGCGAAAATGAACAAAAAAAAAACGAAAAAACAAAAACCGTATAAGGAAAGAATGAAGGAAAAATAAGAGTAAAGCGAATTTGTTTTGTATTTTATTTTACGCAGTGGGCGGCGGTGTAGGGACAACGACGCCCCCTTTTTCTTCGGGCAATCACATTTGCAGGACGACCACCCCTACGACGAATTGCCAAGATTTCCCTTTGTCAGCGCTCCCCTCGTTTTTATCCTTTTTTATTTATTTTCTTTTTTTTTCGTGCTCACGTGACCTGCTTACGAAAGTCAAAGCTAGAACGTCTCGGTCGCAGGATGTTCTGGGTGTGTGTGTGTGTGGATTTCACCTCGAGCCTCGAGGCATTTTCTTCTTTTTCCTACAAAGGTGGTTACTTTTAGCGCGAGGGGCCTGTGACCCTAACAGGCGGCTCCTCTCGGCTCGTTAGAGCAGCAGCAGCAGCAGCAGCAGATGTATCACTTTCTGTTTCCGACCGTCACTCAGTCAGTCAGCTGGGCCTGAGCCTCTCTTTTTCTATATTTTTCAGCAGCTGTCCCTCGTTTTCCGTACATCTCTTTCTCCGTTTTTGAAGAGTGTATGTACGCCCCATATAAAAATAAAAATAAAATAGAAGCATTCAAGCGACGAGGGTCATGTACACACTTCTCGTGTTTATTTTAGATCGAGTACTTTGAGATGGCATAAAATGAGATTAAAGCAAAAACGGAAAAGGAAAATAACGATTAAGTCAACAATTAAAGAACATAAATGAGAAATTAAATATAACAAGGCTATGTAATCAAGGATTATTATTATTTATTAGTAAACAATAACATGGAATCAATATGATTCTTACATTCCCTTGATATACCTTTCTTTTAACTCTCTTTCTATATAATTAATCATAGCATCGCAAACGGGAAGCGATTAATTAATTTAAAATGTTTTCAGTTTGTAGTTATATAAGAACCCATATATCACGTGCCTAAAGATAGAAACTATAGCCACAACACTCTCGTAACTACGATAGAAGTTGCCCATCAGCTAGATTTATCAGTTGCAAAACAAACATTTGCGTTTGCATTACTCCAAACAAAAAACCGCAAATGAATCAAAGCAAAACTCGAGTGTTGACCAGATAAGAGAGTCTCAAGAGAGCTGTTATATGGCGGCGAGAAAAAAAGAATCAAATTAAAAAGCGTAGTTTCTGCACTGCGGAAAATATTTGAAACTAAAATACTTGATAATTACATTTAATTCGTTTTAGAAACAACGAGAAAAGGATTAATTTGTTGACTTAATATAGTTGTAGATAGAAAAATATATAAGTGAGCAATGGAACAAAATTGCTAGATATAAGGAGATAAATAGCTAAAGCATTTGACTATAATTTGACCTAAAAAAGTAGTTATTTAACTATAAAAGAGGCTAGATTTAATGATATAAATGCATGTTAACCTGCATTGTTTATATTCTGGGGATACTGATACGGCAGAGACCGGGCAGAGAAATTGAATGAATCGCAAGATAAATAATAAAAATCACATCTTATTAAAATAAAAAATATTTAAAAATATTCCCAAAACTGTATCACATTCCGATTTTTATTCAGCGGTCTAATCCATCGATCCTACCCAACCCAAAAAAAAAAAACACACACCGAATCCAATTCCTCCCCATAAACAACGAAAGCAACATGTTTTGGCCTGGCTAAAAATGCAATTTATGTGGCATGGTGGCAAAAAGCAGCAAACATGCAATATGGACATGTGAACATTTTGCCGGCTGCACAGCTGCCTCGTACAATCAATGCAAATGTGGGAAAATATTTTCTGATAGACCACACGAAGGAATAAAGTATTTGAAAATTATCTTTGCAGCGAAAAATAAAATGCAATTTAGGAGAAATATTTGAGAAATGCCAGACCCAAAAATTCAATGATAAAAAATAAAGAGAAAAACTTGTGGGAGGAGGGAAAAAAAAGAGAAAACAAACAATTTCCTTTTGGCTGAGGAAATGTTTGCTTGTTCGATTGTTTGTTTTTGCTCGGCAAACAGAGAAGATTTAAAGCAAATTTGAGCCCCCAATTCCGAATGTGTGTGTGTGTGTTAATTGAGGGGGAAATTGAGTGGCCCTTAGCCTGGTCAACAACCACATTAGCCGTCGAGCTCGTGACAAACCCATATATTGATTTAAAAAATCTATGTCAAATTGATTACAGCTGCGTCACGTCAAAAAAAAAAAAACACCAACAAAAAATGAACTATACAAAACTGCAATAATAATCAGCAAAGTGCATTGCATTCAAGAAGCGCTTCGCTTGGGGAGAAGCTCAGCCAGCTCTGGCTTCAATTCAATTCTGTTCCACTCATTTCATTGCAGTTCAGTTTCGGCTTCTGGTGCTCTTGGTTATATATATATATATATTTTTTTTTTGCTGCCTTTTGCGTCGAGTGCATGGCCCACTCTAGACACAATTCCAACTGCAATGCACTTGAGACAAAAGCTCCGGCGCAATGCAGCGGCAAATGGAGAAAATCTGAGGGAAGGGATTGAGGGATTTGCCATAGAATATTCTCTCCGCCCAATTGAAAATGAGAACGAGATTTCGCTATCGGCACAATCGCAGCGTGACATTTTGTCAGGCATTTTCGACGTACAGAAGTCATTCAATTGAGGCGGCCTGTTGTAAAGATATAACTCTTGAGTTGAGCTAAAAATTAATACTTCATCGGCGGAAGTACTAGACAAAAAACTGGTTGCAATAATTGCAATCAAAATACAAATACACAAAAAATAGGGACAGTTGCAATTAAATTCGAGGTGAAAGCTAGAATTTATAGCTTACTGGATTATGTTTTGAACTCAGAGCTATAAATATTTACTTGTATATTCCCTAATATTGTATTCTCCAATCCAAAACAACTCTCGTAAAAAACCTAAGATTAAATCAGCGCCACATGCCAAGCTGTGAAAATCAAAAAATTCTATCAAACTATTTTCCTTTATCAAAACTTTGCCATAGAAACTATCAAAGCAAAACAAAAATCTCTTTTCCATTGTTTAGTGTTTTTCTCTGTATTTTTTCTCTGCTGTTTGTGGGGTTTTTTTCAGCATGAAATATGCTATGAACATTTGTATTTGTCCCCAAAGGAACAACTCCTACCACTCCCCTGGGAGTGTCACCCCCGTCTGATGTTTTCCTTCCTAAAAATCCCCCCCTCACAAAGCGCATTTTCACAACCAAACTTCATACTTACTTACGTTCATGTCGCGCATGTTTGCCTGATGAGCTACAACAATATATATCACGTATTTGTCACGAACAATTCACGTGTCGGAATAAATAGTCAAGCAAATGGAAATAGTGCTTAAATAAGCAAAAAACTTTATGAATGGTTGCACAGGAACACACAGAGGTGCAAAAACAAAATATTTCACAGGTAAACATTTGTCTAAAAAGAAATATATTTGTGGGCACCTTTTTAGAATGATTAAAAGCGTGTAGGAAAACTTTATACTTTAAGAGAGAGAAAGAATTCAGTGGCTATCTATCATAATAAACTGATAATTGTGTCCATGTGGTAATCCAGGGGATTATTAATTCAACCATCTAGGGAACCTCGTATTCAAGAGCTCTTGATACGTTTCTGCTAAGCTGCTTATATGACCCTGTTTTGCGCATTTATCTAGAGATTCCTGGCAGTTGTGACTAATTACAAACATTATGCCATCCCCAACTATTCCACATTCACTCTCTCCAAATTGCAGGACTCAAAGGAACTTTATCCCCGCCCTCAAAGTGGCCGGCTAATGTCCCAACGTCACTGAAGGAAAAATCTCTAGAACTTCATAAAGAAAATGAAGCACTGGGAAACTGAGATGTAAGTTAGGGGTTGTCTAACGCACAGAAGGTATTTTTGCGCTCTGCTCCTCTTCTCAAAAGTTAGAAGTTAAACTTTTTAATTTCATTTGAAGGTTTTCAGTGCGGAATCTGAGTGAAAGCATGTGTGTGTGTGTTTGTATTTCGCCTGTGAGTTGGTCTAAGACCTCCCAGAAATGTGAAGTTGTCAAGTTTTCCGAGCGTTTGGGGAATTGCCAGGGAGAGTGGGTGAAAAACGGGGTGGTGGATGAAGGGAAGGGTTGCAGGCATTCCGAGCATTTGCTTTATTTGCTGCCATCCTGGAAATGCCTTTGCATCGAATCTCCTCGGGAGCCACACTTTGCTTCAACGACCCCTTTACAAAATACACTGCAATTCAAGAAATTGATGAAGGAAATGTTTTCTAAAATATTGCAACTTTTGAAATCGATAAAACAGTGTCTGGATAATCCCTGGTATATAAAAATCTGTGTGGGAACTGGGGATAGTCGAGTCGAGTCTCAAAGGATATGAAATCAAGCCTAACCTCGAGTTACCTAAAACCCTTAACAATATTCAATGTTTTAACTAATTTCAACACGTTTCCCTTGTTCTATTCTCTTTATCTTTTAACAAAATTTAATTTAAAAGAAAGACTTTCTTTAAATAAAGTAAAAATTCGTAGGTATCAGTGTGAACTTGGTTTGCTTTGGGGGAATTGTATCTCCCAAGACAGTTATTGCGGCTACAGCTTTGCCTGCTCCACTTTCGTGTTTATATTTATCTGGCTGCTGGCTCGAAGCTGCTTCCTGCCAACCAATTCACATCCTGCCGCTGCTCCACAGCTCCTGCTCCTGCTCCTGCTCCTGCTCCTTCAGATGGCAGGCAAATTCACACCTTGTACTTCTGATTTGGGTTCAATGCACTGGAATTTCATTTGAATATTAGCCCCTGCAGGCACTGGGGTTGCATTAGGAAATCGATTTGCCATTTCGCTAGCCTGTCACCGGCAATAACCAAAGTTCCCTTTACCCTCTTTGGCTGTGCTCCGAAAATATTTACAAAACTTTGAGCCAAAAAAAATCCAATATAAGCGCAACAGTCTCATCTTTCTCTATTTATTGTCGCTCTTTTTATTTGTTCGTTTTGAAGGGATTAGCCAAGTTTTTGCCGCACACATTAAACAGTTCAACTTCAACTAGATTTTCTTGTTTGTTTGATTTTTCTTTCTTTTTTTTTTATATTTTTATATAGCGATAGTTGGAAGCTAGCTGAGAGTTAAGTTCAGTTTTATTAGTTTTTGCCACGCTTTCGTATTTATTTGATAGAAATTGCACAGAGGGAGGAGTGCGAAGGGAGGCAAGGCTTTTCGCCTCATAAACTTTTATTGTCCTGATCCTTGTAATTAAAAAGTTTTCATTAAGTCGCAAAGTAGAGCTCTTATTTTAGTGTCATCCTCTAAGTTTTGGATGAGTAACTTGAGCTCTCGAATTGGGTCGAGCTTAAGTTGCAGCTGCAGTTTCTTATAATAGTACGTGTGTGACAGTCATTAAAATTGGTCTACTGACCGAGTGAGTGAATTAATTGACGCAAAGAAATTATAAACGTGCTTAAAACCCATAATATTTTCCGAGTGAATCATTTCTTTAGGATTTATTCTATGAATTAGGATATATTTATTGATTTCTAGGAAATATATACGACAATATCTTTAAATAGTTGCGGGTATACAATATATATAAATAGTAATACACATAAAATATATTTTGTTATGAAATTGTATAAATCCCTAATAATTTCAACTGTTAAGAGCACATTCATATATTTTATTTTACGACCAATTCTATCGTTTTTGCAGCCAGAATTATACTCGAATTAGTTCGCGATCATAAAAGGAATGCGTATACAGCAATATTTATTTTTCGGTTGAACGCATCCACAAAGGGATATACAATTACGGTCCAAGGGAAAAGTAAAAACTCAATTTATGAAGCGAATACCGACAAATTTCCCCCCTCAGTTGCAGCTGGAGCAAAGTCAATGAAAATGCGATTGGAATGCCAGAAATGTTCGCTTCACCTGGTCAACGGCCAAATTGTTCATCTCCGCAAGCCGCTCTCTGTGTGTGCGTTTGCGTTGCTTTATGGATGTGTTTTTGTGCCTCTAATTGGAGTAACGCAGGCACAAACTTTCTGCCACTGAATGCCGCCCATAAAAGCAGCTTTATGAAAATCGATAAAATCGAAAACTAGCCAACACAACAACAGGCCAACAGAAAACCGAAACAGCAAACGCAACAGCAACAACCACCGTGAGTGGAGGCGAAAAGGAAGGTTAATTTGGGAGCGAAGTTTTTAATACCCTATTAACTATGCCATTATGAATTGTCATACAATTGTTAAACATTGTTGAATAAAAGAAACGTTTCGAGTAACAAAAACTGGTTTGAATTTATTTTAAAATTACTTGGTTATAATCACACTTAAAGCATTAATATTACAACATTTTTGATGTAATCAATTGCTTAAGAAAAAGACTTAAGTGCCGTAGAAATATCTTACTACTTTTCTGGTTTAAACAAAATTCTTTTAAGG
>JAEIIH010021144.1:0-25284 GCA_018904745.1 Drosophila orosa | reverse complement strand
TTTTTTGTGGTGCCTTCAAAGGACATTTTAGCGGCAGGATCGCCCCTCTACAAACAATATATCAATCAATATTTATATATATTAATATTTACGATATATTTATTACCTTCCCCAAAATAAATTTTAAAACCTAATTAAAAGTATATTAGTCATAAATTCAGCAAACCCTTTTAATTAATTTTCGTGAGCTGATCGCCTCATTTTTTTTTGCCATCGTAATTAAAGCCAACAAACGTGCGCAGTATGCAGTTCGGTTTTTGGGGTAAAACCCATTTTTCCAGTCCTGCCAGGACGAAAGCGGTTCGTCCTGTTTGTTGTTTCACATGCTCGACTCCATTAACAATATGTTTTTCTTCGGCGGCGCACAGAGAGGCGCAGGCTCGGCTCATTCCCAGACTTTTGGCCATGTCGCTTCAATTTCGCGCTGCTGCTCTTGCCGTGTTTGTGGTTGCCTGCAACGCCCTACGCTCCGAGGAGCTATAGCCATGGCGACATGTGCCTAGGGAAGCTGCGGAGGGTCTCAAAAAATGTGTATTCGTTTGGAAAATTAAAAAAAAATTAAATGTGTTTATATTTACAGCAGCTTTTTGCGAGGCAGCCAGTCTGTGCTCTCAGGCACATAAAATATGCAAAAATCATTTCCTATAATATTTTATACCTTTTTTTTGGGAAGCCAGGAAGACTTTAAACTTTTACATTTAAAGTGTATTAAGTAGTAAAAAAAAGGAAATTTATTTTGCTAATAAATTGAAGCTAAATTTATTAAATACAATCTCTCTATAATTTCCTCTATAATTCCTTTAGTTTTAAGTTTCTTTAAAGAAAGTATCCTTCTTTTAAAACCCCGACTTGTATCTGCAATTCATAAAACACACTCCGGACATTGTACGATCTCATTTTCTGGCTCAACACCTAATGGCCTTTGGGCTAATTTAAAGGCAGCATCAATGTCCTGCCCGTATGTGGAGATTTTTGGAAGCCGGGAGCCATGTTTACTGTTGCTCTAGATTGGGACAATTCAGGCCTTTGGTTGGAGCCAGACGACACCCGACATCGAAGGCTTAAGGAGATAAGTCTACGGCCACAACCAGGCTCGATTTATGCAGCCAGGGATGGGGGTTAGGGGCTCTGTGACTTTGCCAAAAGCTTCTCCTTCCTGGCCTGGCCTTAAAGGCTGCTCCAAATTATATTGCCTGCTTTTTTCATTTAAATTTTGGCCGCATATTTTATTGCAAAATGCATTCCGGTCCCCACTTTGGGGCTGCTTCATGGCTGCAATTACGCTCAAGTGCGTTTTGGCCATTTTATTGCAATTGCAATTTTCATTTCAGTTTACGGCCAGTCTTTGGGGCCAGGCTCTAACCAAAATAAGTATTTTTTCCCTTGTCAAAAGCGGCTTACTTAAGTGCGACCGAGTTTTGCTTAATGCGCTTTCAATATCGACAAAAAAAAAAGGATTGCCAAAGCATGTGAGTGTGTGTGTTAGCCAGAGTGTTTCGGTTGCCAAGTTCTTGATAAGACGGAACCAGTCTTTGGAGGAAACACTGCCCCTCTCTCTCTCTTCTTCGGCGAAGGAAGTGCGCCATGGTGGCCATAAATTTTTCGCCCTTTTTCTGCATAAATAGTACTTTTGTGCAGCTTTATGGCAGGCAAGGGGTGGGGACGCAGGACGCAGGACGCTGGATCGGAATCAGGATGTGGCATTGCAGTTTGCAGCTACGGCCAAAGCCGAAATGCGCTTCAGGAAATTGCGTAACTCGACAGTTCAGAGAGGAGGAGACAGAGTTTTGTGCGAAAACTTGACAAGGAATTGGGTTACGTTCGCAGGAGAGAAGCTGTGACAGGACTTGGAAATGTATATTGAAGAGAAAATTAATACAGCTACACAATTTATAAAATTCAAACAAATATTAAGACATGTATACGATTTCTAAAAGGTTATTGAACTTAAAAAGTTTGAAGGTAATTAATTTAACAGAGATTATAATAGAAAATGATATCTTAAACCTGAAATTCCCTGCAAATTGAACTTAAAAAGGTTGTAGAAAATTAATAAAAAGTATATTTAGGTAGATATTAGAAACATAAGTATGATCAGTCGATTCATCCCAAATTTGCCCAAAATCTACCCTTTTGCAAAGCCAACTCCTTTTAATTAAATGGAGAAACCCCCAATTTTCCTGCCAACATTAGAAAACCAGCTTTGTTTAATGTCTTTCCGACCAATATGTCAAAGAGTAAAAACACTAAGAGGGGTTTTTTCTCTTCTAAAAACTTCCAAGACACATTTCTGTGCCCTAGTTTTCCATTGTTTATTGACTAATCGTTTCTTTTTACCAACTTGGCAGCAGCTTACGAAAGCCAGATGACACAGCCATCATAAAGTTTCGGAAACTGTGTAATTTGGCCAATACTCGAAACTCTAATTGCCTTTTCTTTTCATTTTTTTCGTTTGTGTTATGTGACAAACAAAAATAGCATGTATGCTCTTTTAATTAGAGCTATTTTCCGACATTTCATTAAACAAAAAGAGAGAAAAAGAAATAGGAGAAGAAGCTGAAGCAATTTGTTGTTAGTGTAGGCAATGTGCCAAGTGCATTGCAAGTTTGCTCCCCAGTCGCCGGAGACACTAAAAAGTAAACTTTTAACTTTAGTAACTTTTAACGAAGACTGAGGGACGTGTGTGTGTATGTAAGTTACAGCAAAGGAGTTTGTTTAAACGGCAAAGGGGACTCCCAGAAGTTTGTTGTGAAAAATGTTTAGCTATTTTCTCCTCTGACTGATATGAAGCTTTTGTGATCAACTTAATTAAATTCATTAAACGAACGCACACGCATCACGTATACGCCATGTTAGATGTGGCGAAAAAGTTGCTGAAAACTACTTAAACAACCGATATATTAGCGGGATATTAGCCAGGCATGAAACCGAAAGCGGCTAATTTAAATATCCTGCGGTTTTGACTGACAACCGCAGCCCCAGAAAACAGGAAACGACAAAAAGCAAACAGGAAACAACACAAAAAGCAAGCAAAACAGCAGTTTCTACAGCCGAGAACAACCGATGGCAATTTCTAATTAAAATACATAGTAGTTTGGAAAGTTTTCTCCCTCCGGACTTTTATCCTCTCTTCTCGCTTCTTTTTTTGCGACTTTTTGGGGGCGTAAAATCAATAGACGGCTTTTAATCAAATTCAACTTGAAGGAAAACGAGCTCGAGAGTCAAAAAGAGGCAAAAACCTTGGCGCAATCAAGGCTTTTGGCTGCTTGAGACCACGCCTAGATCAGAGTAGAAATTTCGTTAATAAAACGAAGCTGGCAATAAAATTGCAACTTTCCTTTCAGAAAGAAAAGCTTTGTTATCTTGGTTGCTTGATTTTCCCCACCCCTTTTGGAATACGTAATTAAAGACCAATAAATCCTAAAGATAATTCAAATTGACTTTGGATACAAAATTATTTCTTGGTTTGCCAATGGATTGTGAATATTAAATAAATTTACAAACATAACACACATGAACCATTAAGGAAATTACACTCAATTGTGGCCAAAGTCTCGATAAATGTACTTAATTGCATGGCAAGTCATGTAATTCGTTTCAAAACATTCCAATTTATCTACAAACTGTGCGAAAATTTGCCTGCAATTTCCTTATTGAAGTTGCATAGTTTTAGGTTTGACAAATTGCCAGACGATTGGTTTAATAGCTGGCTGAGAAGCCAAACGGAAAAGGGTTTTGGCCTGGCTTTGGCTGTGGCTTTGGCTTGCGGAACGTGTCTGTAATTGGGGTCACGAAGAGCATATCAACGGAGGACATTGTCGGCCCCATCGCCATTTTGTCAGCAGCAACGTGGCGCGCATAAACTTTTGGACAAGTTATGCGTCTCCCGAGAATGTGCAACAATGCTGTAGCACTATACCAGAGATTTCTACAGGGAGAAAAAATCAATAAAAGAGGTTTACAGTGATAACTTGGGTTTTTTTTTTTGTAAAAGAGAAGTCTTAAGAAAAGCCTGAAAGAAGTTTAAGTTGGTTATTACAAGTGGTAAAATGTATACAATTTATTTAAAATACATTTTATCAAAAACTGGCATTAAACATAAAGGCCAGAGACTGTACTTTCCATATAAAAAGTAGCTAGGACTTTTTAATAATAATATTATTATAGGACCCTTTCTCTCTGTGTAACCATCGTCCACAGCCAAAAACCAAATCCTGAGCCATTGTAATAAACTTTGTTTATAACGCGTCGCCGGCTGAACTTGTGGAAACATGCAAACCGTCGAGGGAAATGCATAGCTGAGAGAGATCGCCGAGCCCATGGAGGCGGAAACTCAGCGTTCAGTTGCCAAGGAAGCGGAAGTCGAATGCACTGCGCCCTATCACAAACAGGGATAGAGACAGGGACAGGGACACGGACACCCAACACCCAACACCCTCACGAATATTCCCTTCGACTTTTGCAGGCGTTGAAATGGAGATTTTGTTGCTCTGGCACTGCGCTTGTTTAACGCATTTTAACTTTGATTAACGACTGACGGCCTAGGATCGCATCGCAGGATGCCAGGATGCAGCTGAACCGCTGGCATTTGTAACTGGGTTACCCAACCCACAGTCAATACATTTTCGCTGAATTTGTACATCGTTTTCTACTTAAGCCTTATGGCTTTTAAAGCATTGCACAAACAGTTAAAGGACATGTCTGTTGGAAAGTATGTTGACTACTTAATAAAAACAAATGTGGCATTTACAAGCTACGAAAATAAATCTTCATTGATATGGGAGGGAAGGCGTGATGACACTTTTCAATTGGCAGATTTATTACAAGCACTGAATCATGAGTAAATAAATATAAAGTTAAGTTTAAAAGGGTTATATTGTTATTACAATTAAAATAGGAATAAAACATTATAAAATCTTAATTACAATCTAATCATTTTCTTTGACATAAGAAATATTTTCAAAGGAATTTTTAATCGCCATAAATACCTTAGAGATGCACTATTTCACTTTCCCTTTTTTCTTGCCTAACAATAAGCGAAATTCTTTCAGTCCCTGGCCATTATTTCCACTCAAATCGTTGACCAGCCCCGACATTTCCATGGCCATTGAGAGGCGGAGCTTTACATGGGTTTTCAAACAGCCCTGCGCTTACCCAACTGTTTTCCGAGCAATTAATTTCATTATTTTTCATCTGGCTGCATAATTTCCATGAATGGCAAATCGAGACGCGCTTTGCGAGCTATCAGCGGGATTCCCCGAGAATGAAGAAAGGCAACAAAAAAAACAGAGAAGAAAGCATGCTGTGCAAATTGTTAGCACTGATTTATTATTTATTGCTCTGCTTTGGGTTCCTCTGATTTATTCTGGGCTTAAAGCCTTCACTCTTTTGTCTCTGTATATTCCAGGGATTTCGCTTTGCTTATATCTTTTTTTAATGTTTCAGTATCAAAACATGGAAAACGGGGTCAGGCAATTAAATGATTTATGCCATTATTTATTGTTATGCTGCGAGAGGGACAGCTATATATATCCCTAGAGGAGACAACGCAATCAATATAAGCCTCTGGGCATTGCAATTCTGTTGTCATTTGTTCGCACAGCGGATTTGCACATGGAACAGGCAACAAAAGCTGTTTAAATAACTAATAATTATCTTGTCGGCTTTGCCACAGAGACTGCCGTTGCCCATCCATTCACTATTTATGTGCATAAGCCGCTTAGTTGAAATTAATTAACATTAACAGCCGCAGAAACAAGAGAGATACTAAGCATCGTCTCGCGGCTTGTTTAAATATTTATTGTTTGGCCGCCTCGTTTATTTTTAATGACATTGTAAGCCCAATTCAGTTATTTATTTATATATCGTATAATTCGCACTTTTTATCGCCCTGTTTTAGCAGACAAATGCAATAAACAACACACTTTTTATGTACAATTTTATATAATCTAATTTGACACGCTTTGTGCAAATATTTGTATATAATTTGTTTGGACTGTTAATTAAATAATCTCTCATTGCATTTGTGTTTGACATTTGAGTAGAAAAAACTCGCTAATTGCATTATAGTGACAGCTCAACTGGCGAATGTCATAAACAACTAATTTCCATGCAAAAAAAAAACGTAAATTCAACTTAAATATTAATCATGTTGTTTGCACAATTGTAAGTTATTAGCTTTTGTATAATCACAACATAGCTCATAAAAAGCATTTAATGTTAAGAGCTTAAGATCTATGAAGGACCATTAAGGTCTGAAATAAATTCATATTAAAACTGATTATGAATGTGAAGATATAAAGGTTTAAGAGAGCTAAAGAGGTAATATTCAGAAATGTTTTCCTATTGCCATTTAATATATTTTATATTTAATTAAAAATTATGCCAGAGAGCAACTTTTTGGTATTTATTGTGGCCATATTTTGTATATTTTTTGTTTCTTTATTATTCTAAAATTCAAAACCTATTTTTTTAAATGCCAACATAAAATGGAGGGTGAAGTCTAACAAGTTCATCCATTTTCCTATAGTTTTATTGAACTTCCCATGAACTTCTAGTAGCCTTCCTCTCAGGGTTTCCCATCTTCTGAAGTCTTTTCTATATTTGCCAAAACTTAAAGTCCTCTCGAAGGGAATCTCGTGCTCTCCCTTTGGTTTGTTCATATATTTTTCCGTGAGAAGCACAAAGCATACTTGCGAGCGCTTCATTCAATGGCAAACACGGAAAAGCAGCGATTCCGCAGCACCGCCCGCAGTTCAGCGGGAAAAAAAGGGACTAAAAACCGAATAGAACAATAAGGATGTGCCCGCGGCGCTGCGATGCTCCGCTTAATCAGCAGCCCTGGCTGCGGCACATAACTCAGATATAGAACAGGCGGTACATGAGGCAGAGCAAAAAGCGCCCCATGGTCCTCCATGGGATAGTGTTGTCCTGGCAGGAGACAAAGGAGCTCTGCACTTTAATTTTAAAACAAATGCTGGTGAGCCCCACTCGAAATTCGGTACTCAGTCAAGCGCATTTGAGAGGAAGATACAGAGTGAGAGATGCACCCAGAAAAATGGGTTGAAAATAAGGGAATTTATACCCAGGGAAAGAAACTCTTTTCTATATGTTTAGAAATAAAATTACCTAGAAAAGGGTCTTTAAAATGGGCTTATACCATTACTATTTCATACTTCAGTATTTTAAACAACCAAACAATACAAATATTAAACAGAAATTAATAGAATACTAATAAAATCATACATTCAAGAGCACTTAATTCCTGTTTTAAATTTTAATAATTGAAAAATAAGCTTTAACTCCTTAAATACTCTCTGCAAAGAGGACACTTTCTCCTCAGTGAGGAGAGGAGACTTTTGAGCAGCCAAGCGTGCTCAAATTACAGTTGCAATCAAATCTTAGAGCAACCGCAAGTGCACGCCACATACACATCCACTTGCCCATCCACATTCGAGGAGCTGTCTCTCACAAAATTAACCACAACAACTTGCAGGGCCGCACACACCCGCCTGCTGTGCGCCTGGACTTGGTATTACAGGCTGCCATCGCTGCGGTTTGTTAGGCAACTTATTAGATTAGCAAAAGGGGACCTCTCCTCGATTTTCGAGGGGCGAGTAGGATGCAACAGGCCGCCCCGGATGCATCCGGCTGACCACGTAGCTGTCCGACCACAAACAGCTGTCAGCCCTTTGATAAATATGATTAAACTCGCCATCCTCCGCCGACGCGTCGTCGTCAACCCTTTCCTTTTGACAAATTTTAAGTACATCAGTCTAATGACTTTGCTGGCCGAGGACTGTGGCTGTCCCATTCGTGGCATGATGGATGCCTGTATAAAACATCTCTTGTCCAGCAAATACATGACGAATGGCTTTGGTCACGGGTATCTCCATCTATGTATCTCTCAGTTCGCATGAGTATCTCTCAGTCCCGCTTTTTGTGTCGCAAAAAAGTATGCTATGAAATTTTATTTATGCCACTTTTGGGGCTGCTGCATGTCACATGTGCACAAAAGACCATTGTCGGTTGCGGGTCGCTCCACAGCAATGCAAGTCGCTTGGCTTGATACCCAGTATTTATTTGAATTATTTCAATATATATACATCAGTTTTATATGACCCAGAAGTTGGAATATTATTCCAAGTAGTTAAAAACAATTTATATTGAGTTTAAGTTAGTATTTCTCTGATTGGTTCTTAATACTCTTAGACAAATAAATAATAAATCAGCTGATATTATCCTTCAAATGTAAAATAAAGAAATACTTTAACTTATTCATGTTGGACGTTTCTTATAAACAAATTGTTCACTATAAATTATTTATTAAAGTTTCTCAAAAAATCCCATGAGCATAAATGAATAAAAACCGAATACTTTCTTTAGAATCTCAACTCACATGCATTGCAATTTGACTTCCTTTTCAACCAAAATCCCATATGCAGAAAAATACGTTTCTAATTTGAAAGATGAATTAGATTTCCCAGCATTCAGAGATTTGCAGCTTTGCAGTTCCGTTGTCCGTGTCCAGGGATCGGATCGGAGAACTATAAATTTCATTTGTCACAGCAAATCCCCAGAGCGGCTTACAATGAAGTTCGTTTCGCAGGCAACGAGGCGGGCCGAGGCAGGGCATTTTTACGTAGTTTGTGGCAGAGTCAAAAACACAGCATAATGCACGTCGCACATGCTCTGTCTGGGCGAGACAGCTGACACAAAAGCCACAGAGAACAATTTAGATATTTTCTAAAGATTTAAGCGCTCTGGGAGAAGGGCAAAGGCTGTCGACAGTTTCAGTTACACAGGACGAAGCCTGGTCCCTGGTCCGCCTGTCTATTTGTTTGCCATTTAAATAAGCACACTTCCACAGGAAGAAAGGAAGAAGAAATAAACATGTAAAAAAAATAAAATACATTCATATTCATGCTACATTATTACTTATGCTTATTTGTTGTTTGTTTGTCTCCTGCAGGTACGTCATAGAGGGAGAGGTTAGAGGCATCCCCTAAGTGGCTCACCTGGCATTTGCATATGTGTAGCTGTATAACTTGTATCTGTATCTGTTCCACTCGAGTGTCTTAAGTTCCGGGTAAGTGGGGACTCTCTTCTTTTTTTTCCTCTCTCTAGGTGAATTCCAGCAAGTGCTACTGGGCTGCCTCGAGTGGCTGCCCCATGAAGTGTTTGTCGGGATGAAATGTATTTGGGTTCGCAGACGGATTCCTCACACAATTGTGACCTCAATTTGAGGCAAAAGTTGCGGCGAATGTGGAGCGGAAGCTCAAAGGCGCCCTGAGTACATTTTCATATGCTCCAAAATGTATGAATAAAATTTATGTTGCGTGCTTTAAGTTAAAGGAAATGGAGTCAAAAGACAGGCACTCAAGAGTGTCACAAAATTGCTAAGTAAATCTTTATTTAAACAGGTTTTTTTTTGGGTATATTCTTGCTTTCGCCTGGAAATTAATCACTTTTTCGGAAAATCTCTCCTCGTCTCGTCTCTCCTCTGACTACCAGCTAATTTCCTTGGCTATACAAGAGCCAACCGCCAACGTAATTAACCCATTTTCCACGGATGCTGCACCGCTGGCGAATGGCATGCCACTGTGGCGTCGGTGGCCACAAAGAAAAGCGCCAAAAATCCGCAAACGGCGTGCAAAAATTTGCTTCGCTTTTAATGGCTCACATGTGCGAGTGTGCGTCCATAAGAGCCTTAACTGACCGGCACACAAACACACAAGCAAATACGCACATCACATACTCCCATAGGAAAGGGACTGAAAGGATCGCTTTAAAAAGCCATTTCGGTTTGCCTTCCTCTCTAGACTTTCTTTTTTTTTTTCTTTTTTGATTATTTTTGCAAAACCCTCACAGGACTCGGAATGGATGGCACACATCGCTTAAAGTGGCCGCAGAGCAGCAGGGGCTGGATTATAAAACACTTAAACGATTTTAAGCGCAATTATGCGGGCAGCAGCACGTAAACGCCCCTTGCATTTAATTTGTGCAGCATTCGCAAGGGGCTGGCTCATTAGATTTTCAATTTAAAGGTACTCTCTTCTAAATTAAATAAAATAAAACAAAAAAATGGCAGCTAGGTAGGTAGAGCCCCTGCCTGGGGGCAGATAACCGGGAACAACAGAAACTGGGGAAGCCCGGACAACAATTAGAGCGTCAGTTCACCGGGGAAAAAAAAAAGTTTGCATTGCATTTATACTATGTACTCCTCGCTGGGATTTATTTACAGACAAAAACCTTGCCTCACACAATGCCCGGCGAGAACTAGAACTCTGGTCAGCGTTTCTTGAACGACACACCGGCCGGACGGAAGAGGAGTCCAGGGAGGAGTCCCTATTGTTGCCATAATAAACTTCCGGCTTTAAATTTCAATTGCCTGAGTATAGGTGGAAAGCAAAATGGCTGCCGGCTGCCGCAATAGCATCTTCTGACATTAATTAGTCCGAAACATGTTGAAACAGGGCCCAGAGATAATGGCAATGGCAACGGCAAAGTTTTCGACCATCTGCAGGTTGCACATAATGGTGGATGCTGGCCCAGAGCCTGCCTCTCTGGCAGAGTGTTTATTATGCAATTTAAACCAAATAGAGAAAGGGCTGACGGTTGATAAAGGTAACTCCTTAGCTTAGCGAACAAGAAGTTACGATCTTTGGATTCCAAGTGAAACTAAGCTCTTACTTTACAACAAAGTTGCACATTGATGTATAATTTTTCACACAATTTGAAATTAGCAGGATCTTAACAGGTTTATAAGAATTGATTACGAATTGTTTGCGTTGTTTTTTTCAGGCCAAATCCATCGCGAGAGCCAGGATCTGTCCATGGAAGCATTGGACGCCTCCCGGGACTTCTTCCCACAAGCCTTCCTAGCCTTGTATTTTCGAATAGGCGGCTTTTTTTTTAAGTTCAGTGCTGGCTTTTGTTTCACGGCCACTTGACGCTTATTTTTCACGGAAGCGTTGTATTTTTTGGTCCCACGTTGCAGCTTTCTTTCCTTGGTTTTGCATGCCACCTTTGGTGGCGGAGGTGGCATATCCTGATTTTGCATAAATATGTCGGAATCCATATCACGGCTTGCCTCCGGCCTGGGAAACTGGTTAAACTGGAAGTAGTCTTTGTTGGTGGATGCAGCTGATGTATCTTCCTCAAAGATGCTTACTTGCTCCGGCACCAAGTTCCTTTGGGGGTCAATTTTTAATTCATTTTGTAAACCTCGAGGGCTTGGAAATTTGTAATCAATAGGATATTCATTTGGATTACGTCTCGAGAACATTTGGGCGTCATTTTGCGTGGAAAATTTGTCGGTAGATAGCAATTCCCGCAAGTTTACATAGCCATAAGTACTTCTATGCCCTGGCTCAATAGGGAATACTTTCTGCTGCCTTGGTGCCTCTTGAACAGCTGGAGCTGGATTCAAACTCAGTTGGATTCCGAAATCCTTTAGTGGCTCTGGAGCAGGGCAATGTTCTTTCATGGCCAGCCATTGCAACCAATTGGCTTGGCTGCCATCTAAACGTGTTAGACTTGGGTCATTCAAGAATCTTTTCTGTGGCACCGCTTCCCTTTGGACAACTGGAACTGGATTACTTTGAAGTGGCTCACGTAATTCAAAATGGTCCTGATTTCCCTCAAGACTCTGCACGAGATGGATTCCATCTGGCGGCTGTATAGGCGTTAATTCCTGCTTCTTGAGCTTTGGAAACTTCTTAGAGATCACTGTTTTTTTTTTCTTCAAGATCTTCCTTATTGGAGCTTTCTTCAGATTCCTTAGCTTTTTCTTTATACTGGGCTTTTTTGGCTTTTTCGCCTGCATTGCCTTTTTTGGAGATTTCCTCGATGTAGCCTTGAGTGACAACATTAAACCTTGGGCTGGCATTATGCCTCCTGCATCAATTGAATCATCGCTGGGCATTCGCATCAGCGAATCGAAGCTGTCGAAATCACTAACTGGGCTCGACTGGAATGAGCCACAATGGCCAAAATCATTTTCCGTATCCATACTGATTCATTGAACAATTTTTAACTTATTTTTGGACCAAAACTATTAAAATTGAAAATATTGCAAATGTCTAGTCGAAGGATTTATTCAAATAGAACTGAAATCTTAACATGGAGAGAAAGCTGTGGCGCTAAAGTCAAAGGGGATTCGATGGGAAAATTTTAAAGTTTCATTAAAATATTTATGAGGAAAAAAGTAAATCAAGTTGTTAAACATTTCGCTGTTTCGCTTAATTTTCACAAATTTGACAGGGATTTCACACGGCAATTTATTTCATGTCCTCTTCCCGGTTTTACGAGTGCCGCTAAAGTTTATATAATGGCGGGGAGTTCACACTTTCGTTGGCTGAACTTTGTCCACCGCAGACAACGACGAGGACGACGACGACTGCTGTTGTGTCTGTGGAACTTTTTGTGCAAATAAAGAGCCGCCATTGCTTGCTATTTGCACTTGCTCCGGCACTAAATATTTCAAACAAAAAGCAAACAATAACAACGAATGTCTGGCGGAAGGAAGTTCAACTTAAATAACGGATATTGGCTTAAATAAACAATGGCCTTCGACGTGGCTCCCTCGTACTCTTTATCGTGTGTGCTGAATGTGCATGAGAATCGTAAAGCGGAAGTCGCCTGGCCGCCATTTTGTGGGTTTCGGGCGCAAAGTTAACTCTCCCGGAATTATTGCAACTCGATGTGCAACAGCTGAGCTTTTGGAAACTTCTTCTGCCACCTTAATTGCTTGTTAATTAGCATAGTTTCGAATCCTGAATCCTGTGCCTTTGAAACAAAGCTGGAAAAAATAAAACCAGGTGCCTGCCGGTGGGCGATGTGTGCCACGCCATTGATGGAATTTAACAACAGTGCAAATATTTGACAGCCGGATGAAGGTTCACTGGCAGCCAGGCATTTCGTGGAAATTGGTCAGTGAGGCGTGAGAGTGCGAAAATTGACTGGATTTTGGGTAAACGTCGGAAAAAGGGACACAAACAGACAGTTATGGCAAAATCAGTGTGACGTTTAATCTCTGCACTGCAGTTAAATTTTTTATAAATTTTAAGAGATTTTCACAGCCACACACCCACTTTACAAGCTATTACCTATTACAATTTCAAGTACGTTTAGCTAAACAAACACAAAAACAAAACTTAAAAGTTGCTGTTTAGCTGAAAAGCAGCTTAAAACGAGCAGCGAGCAGCAAGTCACAGAGCATTCAAATTATTTTTAAACCCAACGTCGGCGGCAATGGCGACAATATTTGCACAGCAGGGGCACAACAAGAAAAACTACCGGAAAAGAAAATAAAACTGAGCAGAGAGCAGGAGGAAATGGTTAGGTGCCCGACCGACGCTAAAAGGATAAGCGCATTAAGGCATTTACTTTGCAATTGCAATGCGAATCTTGCCGGCAATCCGTGGCACTAATACGTATATCCGGCGAACCAAGGGCTATCGAGAGTCGATGGCAGGAAGGAGACTCCAGGACTCTAGGACACACTAACAAGGACATGTACGTGTAAGAGCTCTCTGGCAAAGCCCGTTGTTGTGCCGACACAAAAGCGCAACAAACAAGCAACAACAGCCCCCCAGCCTGCGGGCTCCTGTGTGGACGGCAAATGCAGCGACGACAAAGGACAAGGCAACAAAGCAAAGGACGAGCACATTGCACTTTGGACCCACTTAATCCTGGCCATTGTGTTAGCCTTATTATGACGCCTCCCCCCATCCCCAAAAAAAACATGCGAGAATTGTCCTTGCCGGTGCCGACAACCAGCCTAAACACCCAGAGAAAAATATTTATAGAAGGATTCTTTGGCAGACTTCTAGTGTATAGATTTTTCCTCTTTAAAACCAATATAAAACCAACTAAGTAATGCTGATTTAAGACATGGTTTGTTACATTTTCAGTGCCTTTAATTAAAGGACACATCAGCATGGCCAAATATTTTCGAAGAGTGCAATTTCCTTTTGGCAAAGCCTTGACGACAGTTTTATGCTTTATCAGCAGTGGAAAACTTGTTTGTTTTTCCTACGCTCCGCCGACTGTAATGAACGGCGCTGTCTGTCTATTGTCTGCCAAGGGGAAAAGAGGTCGGAAAATGGGGTGGAAAACGGGAGGGTCCATTTGCCGCCATTTCAGCCGCGTGTGTTAAGGTTACACTTTGTTTTCTGCCCGACCAGACGGCGCCAGTCGACCCCCCAAAAAAAATGCTTCAACATCAACCTCTTGGCATTGGCCATTTGCCGGGTAAAAATGGTCTTTCCTTTTCTTTTTTTTTTTTTTGCAAGCTTTGGGAAATCGATAATATCGCTATGAAGTCATGATGCCAAAATTAAAACATATTTAAAGCCAAAAAGGCTTTGAATTCAGAATGAGGGCTGGGATTGTGGCGTCGATATTAATGAAAGGAAAGGGTATTTTATAAATATTTTAAATTGGAAATAACGAGAGAAGGGTTTGACGTTTCCATGGCATTATCACGACCAAGAAATATGGTTTTTCAAATTTGTTTACAAATAGATGGACAAGATAAGCCTAAGCCTTTCAGTGATTTATGTATGAATATATAAATAAATGAATATATTAAGAAAAGTTTGCCAGTACGCTTCAGAATTTAATAAATACATATTTAACAGAACATAGTAAATATATAAAATGCAAAGTAATTTTATTGAGTTTAAACTCTCTAGGAAATAAAAATACATTTAAACTTGACTATTAAATACTTTAATAATTATTTATCTTGCAAACAAATCAACACATGAGTTTATCAAATAAAATGTTATTAATTTCCAAATTAATATAATCGCTTAATGCGAATTAAAGCCTATTTGGAAATGAAAGAATAGTGCTGAATTACCTTTTATCAGAATTAATTAAAAGGTTTTTTGTCTCTCAAACAAATCAAAGACATACCGAGCGAATACTGATCATTCCAAAGCGCAAATTGGCTCAAATGAAAACTAATTAAATTATAAACATTATGCGGATGGCTTTAATAAATGAGCTACGCTCATAGAGCCAAACCCGACACTCAATCAATTTGCAGAAACAAACAAAAACTAATTATGCTGTGGTGAATATTGAATGCTAATAAATCAATTCATTTCGGGTGCCTGGACAGACGCACATGGCCCCAGCTTAACTGTCTTTAGTCGGAGGGGAGTGCCAGTGCCACCTCAACCTTCTCCTTCAACTTTATTTTTCTAGGTCATCCACGAAGCGCGCTATTTCTCCACATTTTTTGTGAGCTGCTTCCTATTTCGGCAGACAAATGGCGTCGCAGTTTCGTGGCGCCATCAGTTACTTGTCGTTGTTGCTGTCGGTGCGGTGGGTGTGGTGGCTGCCACCGCTGCCACTTCCAGGATACCAGCATCCCAGCAACCCCCCGCCGCTTGTCACTGCCAATTTTTACTGCAGCAATTCTTTCGCCGGCTTGGCTGGGGATAAATCCAGCGGCCGTTATCGGGTGTTATACTCCGCCGGGGGTCGCGACGCGAATGCCAGGACTGCCTCCAGGATGCGTATTGATTTCCCACGCCGAAGCCGCTCCTTTTCAGGCATTAAAGTCATTGGGTGGATGCTGGCTGCCGGCACTGACACGGCTGGTTATAGTTATAGTTCTGTTTGCAGCTCTCGAATCCATCAACAGCTGTCAAATTGCTCGGGCCATTCATGGCTTTATGCGGGTCTGCAAAGGATTTTATGGCCACGTTTTTTTCTTTTACTGCGGCCAGGAGTCTCGAAATTGATACTTGAAATATGGAATTTTAAATTTTAAGAGCTCCCTGTGGAGACGAATCTTTGATGGGAATTGGGGAAAACAGTTTGCTAATTCAATTTAAGAAGAGCTACTGTTTTACTTAAAAAATAACCTCTTAGCTCCTTTTAAACCTATTAATTTAATTGAAAGAATATTTATTTACATTTACTTGGCAAGAATATCCTTTCATTCTCCACATGGTTAACATTGTATTTGCCTAAAATCTTTCTAATTTTATGATTTTGTTGGGCTTTTCCTTCAGCTGTCAAAACAAATTCACTATTATCAACGTGTGTGTTGGCCATTTGCTTGATTATATTTTATTCAAGCCAACAAATACGTGTGTCTGTGTTTGCTTACAGATTTTCCATTTGGTAATTGATTGGCATAATTTCCCCCGCCATGGAGCTTTTCACTTGGCCAACTCCTTTCAGTCCGTACAATTACCGCCAGCACTTGTCGTCGTCATCGTCGTCCTCTACTTGGCTGTCGTTTCTCTATAGTTTCTAGTTTCCAGTTCTTCCCTTCAATTGACATCTAGAGCCCGGTTATTGATGGCTTTTATTGCACAATATACGTTTCATTTGTTGCTGATGCGGTTCTAGTGGCTGCTGTCGAGTGCGGAGATGATTTGGAAAATCCTTTCATTTCGTGGCACATTGCCCGGGCCAAGTGCTTGACGTCAATCACATTTCCTTTGTAATAAATCCGCTGGCAACGGCATCAGCATCAGCATCAGTGGCAAGTCATGTTAAATTACGTGCAATTAAAATCTAATGCACACCGCACACACAGATACTAGCGATGCTACAGATACTATACATAGACGGATGGCTGGATGGATTGATGCCATATTGGCTGCCGCGGGGCCATCGGTAATTAATAAGCTGCCATCGGAAAAGGGAACGGGTATGGCTGTACCACGGGTCGTATGCTTTATGGGCCACAGCTGCAGCTGCAGCTCGGGCTAAACTATTTATGCGGCAATTGAGTTTTGCGAAACAAATTTTCAATTTGCAGCGTGCCTAACTGGGTTTGCTCAGGGACTCAACATACACACACAGGACCTCCGCTCGACCCACAAATTATAATGAGTTAATTTGACGCCAAGGGCCTGTGTAGGCCAAACTGTGGAGGCATCTTCTGTGTACCCAAAAGTGCTTTTGAAAAAGCAATTTCAATTAGTGAGCCCCGAGTTCGTAAAACTGAAAATTTAATCACCAGCGAATGGCACTTCGGAGCCATGCAAATGTCCTGGCAATGTCACACAAAAGCACACAATTAAGCCGAGCTAAAACCGGGCTGAAACCGGGCTAAAATGCTAAACAAATGGCGAATCTAAAGCTAAACGAAAGCGGCAGCCAGCCGAGAACTGAAACATCAAGTGGATAAGCGAAACTCATTTACCTCCAAATGTTAACCATAAACGCAACTATTTTGGCATCTCATTTGCGCTGTTTGTGCAGTGTCGAGGAGTCTATGTGTGGGAGTGACAGGCGGCGACAAACGGGCGACGAGGCAACAACAGCAATGGCGGCGATGTCAGTGAGACAACCGGAAATACCGAGGCAACTTCCGTGTCGTCGACGCCGGAGTTGATCTATATGCGAGTGCTGTCAGTCATGAGTGCTACTTTCCATGCTGTTTTCCCCAGTTTTCCCCCAATTCCGTGCGTCTATTTTTGGGCAAGAGGACTTTGTTTATGGTCTGCGTTTATTTGTCACATCGCTTAGTCAGTTTGCCAGGAAAAGTCAGGGAACAGTGGAACCAAGAAGTGACTTAATTTGAGTTAAATGAATATTATATAATTTATTTAGGGATTTATATAGACGTGAAACAAAGTATATAAACCTTTTTAAGGAAATGTAAAGTTATATTAAAAAAAAAAAATTTTTTAAGAGTATTTTAGCTTTAAATAAATGAATTTAGTTCAGAGAATTTATTATATTAGTCTTAACTCATCAAATATCTTACAAAACTAAGTGATTTCTGTAGAAGTTTTCAGCACTTTTAGCTAATAAATTAAATATAAGTAACTCAGTACTTCAAAATAAATATATATAAGAAGAAAATATCAAATCAAGAGCCAAAAAACAATATAATAGTCCTTGAGAAATGTACAAATTGATATTGCTTCTTCAATGTCTGTCAGATGTTTGATGACATTGGCAAATTGAACTTTAAAATGCTTTTCATGTGCAAAATTATCAAGTGAAAGAAGCAATTTTTTGCTAGATTTATGCTTCAAGTCATTTTCATATGTCAGAGCTAGAAATTGGCAGATGCCAAGGACAAAGCGGATGCGACTTATATTACATTTAAGATGAAACACGTGCCCGACCAGCCATGTGCATATACATAGATGCGAATGCTACGAGCTGGAGGCGTGACTCTCCCAGGGAGCTGCAGTTTTTGGCATGCAGCTCTGTCTGGCATATTGGTTGATTTATGTGGCAATAAGCAGATGCAACCTGCGCCGAAAAAGATGGCGGCAAAAGGACGTGCAGCGGGTAACTGATACGCAGCGATTAGCACTCACACACACACACACACTGGCTGTTTGTCAGGCGAACAGGAAACGGAAATGCAATTGGTTTGGTCTGCTCTGAAATTACGAGTGCAGCTCCGGCAGCTACTGGGATATTGATTTTCGGCGAAGGGTACCAAGAAAACTATAACTCATTGCAACACATGTTGGCTGGGGCAACTTTTCAGCCACAAACCTGCCACCCTGTTTGATGCCCCATGCCCCCTGCGGCCTTGTCAATGTTTTCCTATTTTTTTGTTTGTTTTTGTATCTTTTGGTTGGGAAAATCGAGGGTAACGGGGGTAACGGCCAACTTATCCATTCACCGCAGCCCTTTGAACTTTTGCCTTGGCAAACGTAAAGTTTAGTGGACAAAAACCGCATTCTGACATTTTGCCAAATTCGATGGTTTTTGCGGCTGTCCATGTTATATAAACAAACAGTTTGGTTCGAGCCTTAAAAGGCTGCATAATGGTATGCTTTTTTAAAGAATGCTTAAGGTTTATATAAAATGTATAGAGATATATATTTAAGTTTGAAGTAAAACGCTTGAATCAAAATAATAATTGGCCATATCAGCTACAGGTTATATATTTTTGATGTACTCATTTCTCTTAGGGTTTAACAAGTGTTGAGATTAATAAAACAAGAGGCGAAGTCCACGTCCATAATGTCAAGCAACGAACTACATTATTTTTATTATTAAAAACTTATTTATTTAATAAATAAGAAGTTGATTATTGTCAAGCATTATCGAGTATTTAAAATTTCCAAACGAGGTCCTATTAATTTTAAAGTTCACCCCAATAAAATTAATATAAATCGATATTATTAACTTGAACATAACCCTTGACCACAATAATATCGACTGATAAACAAGTAAATAAATATGCATTTATGGCCAAAATTGTTTTTGGCAAAACCAAAGTGTTTGAGTGGTATTTTCGCTGCTGGCAAAGCTCCAATGTCCCCCTGGCACGTTATTAGTTATCATAATATTTCGGGCCAAGACATTGGCATTTACTTAACGGCCAGCCAACAAAACACACACAGAAGTAAGCCTGCCCCGAGAGATGAATAAATGATGAACTCGCCCCGATTGAAATGTCAATGTTGGGCATTTGGCTTTGAAGTTGGCTAACAGCTAATAAATATTAAAGTTCCGACCAGCACAAGGAGCAGCAGAATGTCAATTGCTGAAATTGAGACAAAGTCGACGAGTGGGGGACACCAACCGTAAGCGGCTTAGGGGGAGGTCGACGACGAGCTGGTTCGTCAAGCAGAACCATAACTATGTTGCAGCTGGTAATAATAGTCGGGCATAAAAAGGATTAGGCGGGACACATTGTTCCTCCGGTTCCAGGAAGTCGTAGTAAGGTAATAGACCGAGCAGGAACCCCACAAAGCACAGAGGGCTTAGCCTCGGTTTTCGCTCAAAGGGACCAACGGGAGGAGGTGGACATGAGAGTGGAGGAGGCGAAGTAGAGTCTGACAGGACGACTGATGCGTGATGACAAATTCGCAGAAGTCAACAAAGTAACTTGCTTGCCAAGAGGAAATATGCCCACACACAAACTTTGGCTGTTACTGGGCGGCAGTCAAGGAAATAAGTTGGTTTTTAGAAAAAAAGTTGGCATGAATAAAGGGTAATTACATTTTATGGAGATTTCTATGAATTAGTTTGTAGTGATTTTATGATTTTAAAAACTGTGTACAAGTTATTATAAATACTTTATGGTTGCTTTATGATTTATTTGGGATTATAAAAGGTTAAATGTGAGGAATTAGAATTAACATATAATAAAGGGATTTATTGAAGACTTTAGTTTGTTAAAATAAAGATAAATATTAAGTCAAAGATATATTTAACTATTTCCTACAACGAAACAACTCCTTTACTGGCTAAATTTAAAAGCTTTGTAAGGATAATCTTCTTCTTATCTATTACTTTTCCAAAATTAAGTTATACTTGTAGACTATTTATTAAGCAAAACATTTCCTGTGGAAGCCAGGCTTATCGTCCCTTACAACTACCACTGATTTACCCCCCAAGGTTAGAGTTCCCCAAATCTTGCTCCCGGAAAGGAGGACTCAAGCGGGTCAAGTGACCAGGTTTAAGGCTCAACGCCCTAGGCGGCCAAAAGGAAAAGAAAATTGTGCAATTGCCGGGAGCAAAAGCTGCAGAAGGCAAAACAGAAGACAAGGAGATAGAATAACCCCACAAAGTTGGAGCCAAGTGAAATGCGAAAGCTGATAGCGGCGTTAAAGGGTTAAGCCGCCTTCTTCTCTACTGATCCCCATGCAAGTTCAAAGTTCGCCAAACAGATGCATCTCCGCCTTCCAAACGTTGAATGGTCATCAACGCTGTGGGCTTAGTGCTTTGATTTACTGCTTCGCTTTGACTTCCTGCTCCCAAAAGTGTTGTCCGAAATGTCCCGAAAGAGCTGCCAAGTTTTTGCGCCTTGATGTGCGACGATATGATGATGAGGCCTCGATGAGACGGAGGGCCCTGACCCGAGCTTCCACTTCCACTTGGCCATGCCAAGCACGTTCCTTGGTTTGCTTGGCCTCTTTGATTAAAATTGATGTGCCCGGGGCTTTGTCCGAAAATTTCGCATGCCGTTTATAGTCAAACATAATTTGACCTAAGCCAAGGCATAAGCAAATGTGACAGGCTCCAGTCAGCCATAAAAGCCCTGCCAGCTCGCACGCCATCTCGCCCCGTTCCCTTCTCTCCTTTCAGGAGTTTCCTCCTCTGCTAGCCGGAAAGACACAGCCATAGACATACCATAGAGCCATGGACCATGCCATACCAGGTCGTGCTCGAGTCGGTAATTGAATGAAATAGCAAAAACTCACGCACACAGGAAAAATTTTCATTTAAATGCATGGCATATGTGGACGGGAATGGGGGCAGGCAGCAGGCAACAGGCGCCAAGCGGCAGCACGACTCCAAGAGGGGACATAAAAAATTTAAAGCTGAAATAAAATTAAATCGAAATTAGCACAAGACTGCCAAGCCAGCTAGCCAGCATGAAAAAAGGGTAAGAACATTGGGATAAAAGCGAAAAAAAGAGAACAAAATATAAGAATAAGAGGTAACTGTAGCTTAAATAAATTAATGTA
The DNA here is from genome assembly GCA_018904745.1 of Drosophila orosa. Taxonomy (NCBI): domain Eukaryota; kingdom Metazoa; phylum Arthropoda; class Insecta; order Diptera; family Drosophilidae; genus Drosophila; species Drosophila orosa. The sequence goes on along the minus strand of JAEIIH010021144.1, from coordinate 3,859 downwards.
TATTTTATGTATTGAAGAACACTATCATTTAACCAAATTATATATAAAGTTAAGGCTCGGAACTCCTGAAACATTATTAGTTTATATTCTTAACATAATCTTATGATTTCTTTTATTTAAAATGTATTCTTTACAAGTTATTTAGTTATTTATGTTTCCTGGCATACATTTGAAGTATTATTGCGAAAACCCGTACATTGTTAGCTTCGTTATTCATGGAAGCTCCACAACATTTCCAATTTATTTCTCTAAAAATGATCCACTGTCCGCTTGGCATTTTTATGGCGCATAAAAGTTCGCACAACTGTCGCCGAGGCCACTAAACGTCATCATTGCAATGGATTAGCCTTAATGCGCGACCGTAATTCACCAGTGCAGCCGTCCCAGGACTCGCCCTCATTCTCGTCCTTATTCGCCGGCTCGTTCTCGTAAAAAACTGCATCTGCATTCGGCCATAAAGTCGCGACAAGTCGCGCTGGCGTCTCATTTGCATGTAGCCAAGGCAACAGGATTGCAATCCGAGTGCCTGTATCTGGCACACGGTCAAGGAAATGGCCCTTTTTCGCCCAGAGTTGCCTGACTTGAGCGTGAATTACTTTTTAGGGCATTATTGTGCTTAAACGGAGGAAACCAGAAGCGGGCAGGACACTGTTGCAAACTTAGGTGGCAATGTGGCCACCCACAGGAGCAGCCAAGGACATCGAGGACAAACAACTTGCTGTTTGGCTCGTCTGTTGACATTAGAAATTGAGCAACCAAAAATGTGTAAACAAGTTTGTTTGGCCGAAGTGTTACGCATTGGTCTTCTGGCCAACAGTCCTGGCTTGGTCCTGGTCCTTTGCAGTGTCCTTCTCCTGGTCCTTCGACTAGTCCTTCTCCCGACCTTCTCCTCAGAGCTATCGATGTCGGTGTCATTTTTGGCTCTGCTCTCGACAGCTCTCAACGCCCGCCACTTGGCCACAGTGTATGAGAAGTTTTGAAAAATTATTTTCGACACAAAACAAAATGGAGTTTCCTTTGTCCCCTCCTCGGCTTCCTGGCTTCGAGTATTTGCCAGAGACTGCTGCAACATGGTTCAAATAAACTGGACAAATTGCCGGACAGGAAGACGGCCATAAATCAGGACATGGTCAGTGACCAATTAGTAACCAAACCACAAAAGTATGGACCAAGTTTCAACAGCAATACGGAAACTGGCATGAAAAAAAACCCTGGCTGGCAATAAAAAAAGCAATCAATTATAGAGCCAAAACTGATAGAGAGGAAGAATACATTCTATTGTATGCAAATTGAGGAAAAAGTCGACAGGTGTCATTGTGAATTTATAGCTAAAATAAAAGCTGAGGAAAGGGATTTAAAAATAAAGTAATAAAGAAAATAATAATATATGACTTTTAAGAAATATATCTTCTAATTTGTACTATAAATAACAAGTAGCTTAAAAGGAAATTACAGAAAAATAAAACCTATAGTTATAGTTTCCCCTCAACAATTCCTATTTCCTAGTTCTATTTACAAGGTAACTCTTCGTTTTTCACTCCAACTTCACCATTTATGATGTCACAAACTTGGGCTGTCAGAAGGCGGAGGAATTGGCCTGAGCATGAACAATTTGCAGAACGGCATCGAGCATTGCGAATTGTGTCAAGTTGATGTTATGCGAATGCCGGAATGGTAACTGCCAGCAAACTGCAATTAGAAGCAGCAACTTGTCGTGACAATGGCAGGCATCAGAGGAGCAATTTTCTGCCAACGTAGTTTCGCATCCATGTACATGCGCCATTTAGGCCGACACACAAGGAGAAAGTTTCGGCCCAAACTGACTGCCAGCAGACCTAACTGACTTAAAGCGAGATATGCACACACCTTTTTTCTGGCCACAAAATGTCTTGTTTAATATACACGTAAATGCTCTTTAATATGCAGAGAATTAATGCTTTGCAAGTCAAATATTTTGGCAGACAACTTAATGGCCTGCCCAAAATGTCAATGGCCTTCAATATCACGCATACGCCACGTTAGCCAGGCCAATGCTTCAATTAGCGAACCGCACACGTTGTTTTGCCATAAACAAACTACCAAAGCCCAGAGAGACATCATCACCGGATGTCTCGTGTTGTATCCCATGATTTATTTAAAATGTCAGCGCGTTGATTATTTCGGAAAACGGAAAGCTGTTTGGCAATTAGAGACACGCCCGAAGTGGATTCACTGGCTGCCATTGGGAACCAACAATTGATTATGAATGCGGCCCCAATTGCAATTGTAATTGCAATTCAAATTCTATTTGGCCGATATGCATAACTACGAGGCAACATAATGCCACCATCAGAACCGACCACTAATTGAAAATGAAAACGCGAAAACACGGTTCTGCCTGGATAAATAAGTTCATGGCAGACCGCTGACGGTATATATGTTGTGTAAAATGGCCAAAAGGCTGAAGGCCTCATTACCTTTATTTCGTTTGTCAAATTTGCAGATGTAAATGCCCAAAACAGGAATAGACATTATTACCAAAGGGTATCTGCACAGTGATGGCTTAATTTCGTTATCACAACCACTCACAGCTTTAAAACCACACTCCTTCGTAATAGATAGTGCTTTTCCCTTTTCTAAAAATGTAAAAATAGTTCTTTCATTTTATTTCTACCTGAGTGCTTCTTCATGAATATAATAATCACACTTCCACCGGCTATTATGTATTCACTTTGACCGATACAAAATGCCACATGTTGACACTGTAATTGGTGCCATTTGAGAGCTTTTCGCATTTGCATAGCAATTCGGCAAAGGCAAAGCATCTGTTAATTAAAACTGCTCTAAGAAAACCAACAAGTCATAGAGTACAGGCAAATATGTCTGAGATGTTGGCTGCTTTGAAGTTTATTCCTGAAAATTCCCCAAAGTGTGAAAATTAAATTTGCCAATTTCACAGGCAGCACATGGTGTGCACAAGTAGAAAGTTTCCATAAACGGAAATCCTTTGAAATTGCCTTTAAGTTGTATTACCTGAAATTATTGCCTCGCTTCAATGAAATTATTTGGAATGGCAAATAGCACCTGGCACCTGGCACCTGAAAAACTTTCTGCTCTAACTTGACTTTTGGCTGCGATTTCAATTAGCCGTGTGCTTATGCAATTTACATCGGAACATTTGCATAATCCAATCATCGTCTGGGAAACGAGGCGAAGCGAATCGAATCGAATCGAAACGGAACGAAACGAAACAAATCGAATCAAATAAAATGCAATTTGCACATAATTGCATTGACTTTTGTGTGTCGCAATTTATGGCAATTGAAATCGATTGAGAGCGGATCGAACAAAAGGTTACAGCATTGATCGATTGCCGGCCGGCTGGCATAATAAATTCCATTCACGCAGAAATCGCCCATCGTTGGCATTAGCAGGCAAACAATTTCCAGGACTTGCTCGCCTCTTAGGCTGTACTCCTTCGTCCTGGCCGCATTTTGGCTTGGCGACTTGCTCTCGGCATAATTTGTGCCTGTCATGTTGCCAGTTGATTAACAATTGTTAGCCAAAATATCAGCACAGGCTCAAGCGGCCAGGTGGCTTGTGATTTATGTTGGCCGAAGTGGTCGTCGGAGTGCTCGTATCTATTGGTTGTATCTACTTTGTTTGCTTCGGCCTCCGCCTCCATCATTTATGTGGAAAAGCCTGCCAAGTGGCACAGACTGGGGATGCACGCATATTTGGAGCACAAAGGCCACACGATATATCGAAAGAAACATCGCAATAAAATTCTTAATAATAAGTAGTATTAACAAAATATTAATATTTCCGAAAGATGTATATTTTAAAGTTTAAACATAAATGTCAGACAATTCTTATGGGC
>JAEIIH010021130.1:0-14548 GCA_018904745.1 Drosophila orosa | reverse complement strand
GTACCAATAAATATAGAAACTCCTTAACTTCCCCTACATATTGATATTAAGAAAATTACTGAAAATTACTTCTATGGTTCTGTTTGGAATATTTAAATAAATTTTGAACTCGATTTTTAGAGATATCGAGTCTCTGCCATCTCTCTCGATACCAGACACTTGCCAACACTGCCCTATAACACTACCGCGCGTGCAGGAAAAAAACGTGCGTGTTTCTATTTGTATAATTATTCCAAAATTCCGGGTATTCCTGCTACCGAGACACACTCCCCAACAATGTGGCCGCGATTTGGCATTAAGATTGGCAACAGCACGCTGTGCATCGCCCACGTGCGCGCCGACGGAAAGGCCGAGGTGATCGCCAACAAGCAGGGCGACCGTGTGTCTCAGGCCTGCCTGCTCTGGGACGGCGTCTCGGAGATCGAGTGTGGTCTCACGGCCAAGCAGAAGATGGCGACCAGGCCGCGCCAGGCGGTGGCACACAGCTTCCAGCTGCTCCAGCCCAAGGAGCAGATCACCGAGGAGAAGCTGACGAGCGCGCTAAAGGAAATCCCATGTGACTTTGACAAGGAGGAGCTGGTGTTCCGCATGGAGCACACGGTGCCGTCCGAAAAGGAGGACCAGGACGACCGGGTGGTGACCAAGGACCTCAGCGCCTATCAGGTGACGGTGGAGCTGTTGCGCGCTGAACTCGAGCTGGCCCACCAATACCACACGGATGCGGATCAAGCGCCCATTGCCGTCCTATCCATACCCAGCTACTATCCCGCCCCGGCCTTCAAACTGTTGGCGGACGCCGCCCAATCCGCTGGCTTCCATGTGGCCCAGATTATTGCCGAGCCCACGGCCGCCGTTTTGGGCTACAGGATCGGCGAGGAGCAGCAAGCGGAGCAGCGTCGCCATGTGCTCACCATCAAGTGCGGCGGCCTGTACAGCGACATTGCCTTCTACGCCGTCCAGAACGGACTCTTTGTCCAGCTGGCCACCTTCGGACCCTTTCCCATCGGTGGCCGCCAGTTCACCGAGGCCCTGGTGCAGTTTATCTGCGAGGAGTTCCGCCGCAAGTACAAGCTGGATCCGCACGAGTCGCGCCGCTCGCTGGCCAAGATCCGCACCGCCGCTGCCAACTGCAAGCATATCCTGACCACGCTGCCCTCCACGCAGCTCTACATTGACTCGCTGATGGACGGCGTTGACTTCAACGCCCAGATGTCGCGCGCCCGCTTCGAGAGCCTCATCCAGCCGGTAATCAACAACCTCATCCAGCAGCTGGGCGAGTGTGTGGAGCAGGCACAGAAGCAACATCCGGCCCTCAGTAGCATCGATGACATTGTGCTGTTGGGTGCCACCATGCAGATACCCAAGCTGCAGGCAGCGGTGGGCGCCCGCTTCCCCGACGCCAAGCTGCACAACAGCCACTCGGCGGACGAGGTGGTGGCCATCGGATGTGCACTTCAGGCCGTCTGTCTGCTCGATCCACTCGAACAGCAGCTACACAAAGAGGATGACTGTGTGGTGGCCGAAGATGATCTGTATATTTGGCATGGGAACGATGAGGCCAATGCCAAGTTGGTTCTCGGCAGGGGCAGTGTTTTGCCTGCCAAAATACGGATATCCTTGCCGCAATCGAATGAGGGACAGGGCGATAATGGAGATAATGGGGCGGCATCCTTTAAGCTGCGAGCCGGCGAGAGCGAGATCTTGGCCAGCCTGCCCGATGGCACGACGCCAGAGGATGGACTCTACCAACTGGAGGTCGAGGTGGACATTGACGACAAGGACAACGAGGGCAACGTGGTGCCTCTAGTGCGATTGCGCTGCATGTGAGAGCCGGCCTTAGATCCGGAGCGAAAGCGCCATCGCCTAGTCTATTTATTGTTGCTAGCCTAATGATTATAATACAGAGACAAAGAATAAAGATAAAGCTGCAATTGACGATCTACTAATTGAAGGTTTTACATACTTAAAAGAGGGTTTCAGGGTTCTCAACCGAATTGCTCTTGATAAGCAAAGAGATCTCGAGTTCAACTGATAATATTATCTTTTATTTTCACATCTTACAATTACTCTTCTTACTTTCAACATTAATTCCATAGTTAAATCAAAACTGCAGACTGGCCGCTTTGTGGCTGCGCTCCAGCTTACGCAGAAACTCCTCGAAGACCACCACTCCCTTGAACATGCTGGTCTTCTTGTGGTCCTTGATCCGGCTCTTGTCCTCCGGCGCCTCCATATAGCTCTTGCTCTTGTCGTCGAAGGCATTGATCTCATGGAGCAGCTGGGTGATTGTGGGCACCGTGGTGGGATCAAACTTGGCCACAGCACTGACGCTAAAGGGGACACAGACCTTGCCAGTGGAGGGATGAATGCAAAATGGGGCCTTTAGCAAATGATTGAAACCCCGCGTGACATTGATGTCCAATCGCGGATAGAGCAGTCCGAGCTGCACTTCCTGCACTATGTTCTTGAGCTTTCGGCTCCAGGCACTGCCCGTAGCTGTTTTCATTGAGTTGGAGTACTTGAGAAAGCTCTCCCACACGAGTCGCGAGTGGGCGCCATCCTCCAGGCTCTTTTGCAGGTAAGACTCCAGCTCGCCGCGGGCTATATCGTCGGGTATCATTTGCAGTAACTTGGTGACTCCCTTGGGCGTGCCAAAGAGATTCTGATCCTCCAGGATGATCTCCTCGAACATGGGCTCCACAATCTTCAGGGCTCGTTTCAGAGTGTGGTGCGTCCGATCCCCCATGGGGCATCTTGGTGAGTTTTTGCCCCCAAAACTCACATATGAAATGGGGTTCAGGTACTCTGCCACAGCGTAGCGGCCACGTCCATCGAGATGCCTCGCCTGGTGATCGCATACCCAGCAATGGATGCCTCGCCGCCCCGAGAAGACCCAAAGTATGTGCTCGAAGCCAAAGTCCTCGCGCAAGGCAACATCCAGAATCCTGGCGGCCAACACCATGAACTTCCAGCACTTCTGGCACACTTCCGCCTCGGAGCAGCAGGTGCGCACCGGATCGTAGTCCGTCATATCGATATCGAAGACCAGTTCACGTTGCACCGGATTCAGGCCGCCCGGCACAGTGCGAATATTCTTGGGTCTGGTGTGCATCACGGGCCCAATGTCCACCTTGATGGGAAGCTTCGAGCAAATCTCCTTCTCAAACTCAGCCTGGCTCTCAAAGCACAGATATCTCAGGTAGATGTCGTCCTGGAGGGTAAACGAAATCTCACGGTTGCAGAAGATGCCGTCCTCAGCTGAAGAAGGTATTTATAGTAAAGAGTAGCATTCAATATCTAAGGACACACTTACTTAGTCCATAGGAAAGCCAGCGGTAGAAGGGCAGATGGGGAAAGAGTCGCCTGTAGTAAACGGGCAGCATGTCCATCAGCATTTCCCGATTATATTCCGGCACTGCCACCGCCTGCACCTGCTGCTGGGGAGCCTGGTTCTCCTGATCTGCGTTTTCCTCGGGCATTTTGAGAGACTGAAACATATATTTAGGGCCATCAGTCATTAAGTTAAATACATAATAATGTTAACCTTTTTAAAGAAAGTCTTATAAGTATTTTATTCTATTAACAAGACCTCTTATACCCAGTTTAATTAAAAGCCATCCAACTTCTTGTCGAAACCTTATATTTATATATTTTTTTGTTTGTTTTTTTGTTTCTTTTTCAAAGAGAGATACACGATTGGAGCTTACGAGTTACTGAAATATATATTAACGACATGCAATTGTTAAAAGTACGAGGCTAATTGTCAGTTATGGGTCGAAACAAATCGAGTCGCATCGAGCTAACACAATGGAATACGAATACCGCTGAATGAACCTGGTCAGAGGGTTCGTCCGATGATTGGCTTAGCTTACGATAGAAATATCTACGTGTACTGTGTGTATATATATGTTACTATATAATATGTGTCTACTTTACGCCTAGGTTAGATTATCGTTTGTGGTAGCTTAAAGATTAGAACACGAAGGGCGGCGTCCCCTTGGCATCAGCATCATGGAGCGGCCATGGAGGAGACCCAGCTAACTTCCCGCCTCTAGGCCACTGTCAGGCGGATGTCCTGCATCTTGTGCTGCTGCCAGGACTGCGCCGGCTGCCTGGGAGGTGCTGTATTGTACAGCGTCACCGAGGCAATGTGACTGTTGGGCATCACCTCGAAAATCAGGTCCTGGTAGCCGTAGCAGAAGGTGGAGCCAAACGGATTCGCCGTGTTCGTCGAGCTGGCTCGATGCAACACCACCGGCCGCTCCGAGGTGGCCAGCGAACCGCTGATCTCGTCCCACTTGGTGTAGGCGCTGATGTTCACATGATCCTGCTTCGTGGGCGTCACTAAGGCGTGACCACTGTCGCTCATGGACGGGTGATCCGCCTGCAGCAGGAACTGGAACTCGCAGCGATGGTACATGTTGAAATTGAAGTGGCCCGGATAGTTGGTGTGCAGGATGAACTTCTTGCAGGTCTGCGTCCTGGCGTCGAACAGCACATCGATGCCCAGCGTGAAGTAGTTGAAGAAGATGTCGCTCCGCTTGCTCTGCGCCTGCCGATTCACACTCGAGCTGTGGATCTTCATCTTGTCCTCGCTCTTGAAGAAGATGCGATTGGGCGCACCCAAACTGGTGGCCACGTCCTCACAGCTGTCGCCGAAAAGCAGCTCCCGGGTGAAGCACTGGCGACGTGGCTCCAATGCTCGGCCAGAGCCCTCCGTGAAGAGCTTCAGCTTCAGGCCCTTGGTGTGGCCAAAGGAGGTGCGCAGGACGCTGGCCGATTCCAAGTACATTTGTCGGTGATAGCAGGTTAGCGGCAGCGACGGCGCCCTATTCTCGGCCACATTGCTGCCCGCGTAAAGCGACATCTTGGAGACCACGGGCGAGGCGCCGTTCAGGAAGACCAGGGAGCCCAGTCCGTGGGCGTAGCCCGAGTGCAGCTTACTGTCCACCGGAAAGTAGAAGCTCAGGCCGCGGAAGTGCAGGGCAAAGAGCTGCTTGGCCGCATCGTAGACGCCCGGGTGTGTGGCTCCGAAGGAGTGCTCTATCTGCTCGATGCTGGGCAGGACTTCGGGCGAGTTGAAGTAGACGCCGCCGTAGCGCAGCTTCACCAGCTTCATGTTGAACACCTCGATTGTCTTGAGGCGCTGCACCACCGGATCGAAGATGAGGCGGACGCCATCCTGCGGCAGGTTGATGATTATGTCCACGCCCAGGGGATTGGTGTCCGAGTACAGCACCTGCACGCCTTTGATGATGCCCACCTGCGACTGAATAATGGCGATGGCCTGCGAGAAGTGCATCCCCAGGACAAACTCCCAGGCGTCGCAGCCCAGCGAGTTCTCGGGCAGGATCTCCAAGTCGAGCATTGTCCTTCCTCCTGCTGTTGTAACGATCGCGTTTTGTTATTTGTTATTGTTTGCCTGTGCCTGCGAATATCGCCACCTACTGACCTTGATTGGTGAAATCAGCTGCGGAATGCGAATATATTCAAGCGAATATATGCGCACTTGGTTGCCAGGTAAATAGTACTATTTAATTCAGTCACTTTCCGTTTCTTTCTTTTTTTATACAAATGTTTGGCCTTTGTCTGCTGCTGTCCGTGGATGATTTTTCCCGTTCTCCTCACGCAATTACGCAATGCAAGTGAATTTGTTTGGTTTGTGGCTCTTTAGCAACTTTTCGTGCCCTTTGGCGTAGCGTTTAGTTGTTTTCTTCTACAATTGCGGACAAAGGCGAAATGCGCAGCAGAAAAAATGAGATAATAACAAAGTCGCGGCGTTGCCGGATCGTCCACGGCAGCTGATTGGCGAAATTGCAAAACAATCGGGGTGTGGTTGCAAAACTAACTTAAAATATCTACTTACATACTAATTTCTCTAAAAATGTTAATTTACTACCTTAATTAATTGTATAAACTATTTTAGAAATTATTCTTTGCAATAGCTTAATTACTTTTCCACAGCTGGCAACGCTAGCAGGAGAAGCAACAGCTGATGCGTTATTTTTCGCGCGCTTTTTGGGAGCAGGCAAATGAGTATTTTAAACTTACTTTTTGTGTTAGCCAGGAATGTTTTGAGCGAAGTTTCACTTTCTTGAGGTTTGGTGGTGTATAATGCTTCACTTTAAATACTTTTTGGCTTTTAATTATGTTAAATCTATGAGAATATTGATTGTTTTATCGCACAACACTTGGCACCGTGCCTGTAAATAACAACAGTTTTGTGACCACTGCCAACACTACTCTCCCATCGCTTACCAACACCGAACAAATACTTGGCGGAATTTGTATGGAATTTGTTTACTTTCTTAATACAGCCCACTTTTAGCTTAAAATTATTAAATACATGCATATAAAACCATCACTTGGACAACTATCAGACACTTTGGACTCCATTTTCCGGACACGTAGCCCCGCATGTGGGGCAGCAGAAACTGGCATCCGTCAAGACATTGGCGCTCAGGCAGTAATAACAATAGATATGACCACAGCCCATGTGGTGGGGCAGCGTGGGACGCTCCCCGCAGAAGGTGCAGGTGGTGTTCGTCGTCATCTTCGGTGCCAGGAGCTCCACGCCACCTTCCCTGTCCTCCAACCGACGACCAGTTAACTGCCTTCCGAAGGCCCACGACTTGAGCACCCTTTGCAGCTTGCGGAAATTGATGATGGGCAGCACAAGCCCGAGGATTTCCTGGACGAATCAATGGGATATTAAGGCAAACCACTAAACCCAGGTTAGACTCACCATAAACCCTCCCCAGAGCAGCTCGCGCGTCAGGTACTTGTAACCAATGTCCCTCCTCTGGTTATTTCTCAGACTAATGTAGTCTAGGCCCAGCAGATAGTCCACCAGCGTGGGTTTTCGGCCTGTCTTCAGGAACCGAAAGTAGTTGAGGATGTTTAGCACCAGGGCGCTGTTCTCCGCCCAAGTAATCGCCTGGCTGAACCACTCCACTCGCCTGGTAAGCCGCCTCTCCTCCCAGCTCTTCACGTAGCCCGGCAGGACGGTCAGGGCGAAGTGGAGCACCAGCCGGGACACGGTTAGCTTCTCGGCATCGTAGGCGAGCACCAGTAGCTGCTGGCCAAAGGTGGAGCAGCGCTTGCCCACGGAACCAAACCAAATGGCCGACTGGATGAGCAAATCGAGCTCCGGTTGGATTTTGATGAACAGAACGGGCTACAAATTTTTATGGCTATAGTAGAATGTCAAGGGATATCTTATAGTCAAATGCTCACTGATAAGGCCTGCAGATTCTCCAGGAGACTATCGCGAATCAGGCGGGTAATGTCCTTGTTTAGGTAAATGGCATCTATCTGAAAGGTAAACAAAGTCCAATTGTACACTTTTAAGTCATGGATTTTGGTAATTTCAACTCACCTGATTCACCCGCGGCACATATTTGTTCTTTTCCAGCATTTTGTTTATATTTCGGCCTTTAGCTACCTGTTCATTGGGATCGTTTTTTATTTATCTGTACTCTGCCCTCTCTTATCAACAATGTGCAGCCGCCTAGGGTTGTCGAGTGCACGAAATGTAAGCCAGGTTAAGCTCTGGAAAATTAAGTGTTAAGATAACATTTAAAAGTGTGATTTTATAATAATTATAGGGTTCTGAAAACCTTATATTAATATTTAAATGGTTTTCAGTTAAGTATTAGCAGTAAAACATGCACTGTACCGCTATCTGTTATCGATATTTTAGAACAGTGTTGGTAAACATAAAATAGCGAAAGCGCTTAAGTTTAAACTGAAACCAGGAAAATAAAGTTATTTATTTCTTAATTTATTTGCAATCACAAGAAACAGCTAATGTATCAAATCACGCCACAGGTTTCTACAACTCCTGTATTGGACATTTAGGAAGCATTTTCGTGCAACTTTTCAAATCGGACTTATGCAACTTCAGTCAAAACAAAACGAAACAAGGCGGCATACAACTTGTTTGGGAGCCGGAAAATATGTCTAACTATGTCTTGCAATCGCCGTTATTGCCATTAAAATCTGAAAACGCACAAACCAGTTGGTCTTGGTCTGGTCTCCGACATTTTAGCCATTTTGTTGAGGAGTACAAGTTCAATGATTGGCCCCGGCTGCTGTAAATTATGGTCAGTGGTCCGGTGAGTTGTGATTTTATAAAAAGTACATAATTCACACTTTATTACACAATTTACAGTTCGTTCGTTCGATCTCTGTAACAAGTTTTACATTTCACGAGAAGACATAAGTATACATTACAGATAACAGATTACAGTTTAAAGTTTATAGATTACAGATTACAGTTTAAAGATTGGTAAATTCGTCTGAGCAGGTAGTGATGACTAAGGATCAGTTGAAAGCGGAAGATACACGTAGAAGTTATTCGCTATCACAGAATAAAATACAATATACAAAATGTTAATGAAGTGGGCATGGCCACGGGGGAGGTCCTGAAGCGTAGTGAAGGTCCCTCCCCGAATGGTCCGTGGCATGTGTGTGTGTTTGCTGATGTCCTAATTACGAGATATGAAGCTGATTCCATGGTCGATCGATGTGGATCCTCATAATCCTTCTCCTTCTCCTACATTTCGTCCTTCTCCTTCTCTCAGATGAGTAATTTGGCTAACTCTAGTGAGCAGTGATTCCCTCCTTAGTAATGATGATCGTGCAGCTCCTCATGGTGGTGCACGGGGGCAGTCTTGTGGACCACGGCATTGAAGCCATTGTGCTTGTCGGCGGTGTAGTCCACGGTGCGGATGGAACCATCGGGCTCCACCAGCGAGTACTGGCCCTTGACGGTGTCACCATCGCGGGTCTCGTGCTGGGACTTGACATCGCCGGTGTGGAAGTCATTGACTCCGTACTTGAAGGCGTACTTGGGAGGGGCCTGTAACCAAAGTTGAGATTTATTTTACGATCCAAAAATGTGGTTAATTGATTTTCGAGCACTTATTCTTTATATTTAATAGAGAATATCCCTTTTTTATTCTTTACTGATTGTAAAACGATATAGATAAATGCAATATCTGATTGATATAATTATTCAGAGTTTAAGAAGACTATTTCCCATTATCATTTCCCTACTCACATAGTAGTCCACATGCTCGTCATGTCCCTCATGCTCGTGGGTCTCGTAGTGAGGCTGCTCGTGATGCACATGCTCGATCTGATGGTGTCCATGGTCCTCGCCCAGAGAGATGCGCTCGAGCTCGTGGTGACCGTACTCGTGGATTGGCTCTGCCTCGTGATGGGCCAGGTGCTCGTAGCCGTGGCTCTCCTCGTAGTACTGGTGTTCCAGCGGATAGGCCAGGCTCAGGCACAGGGCCGAGGCGAAGATCAGATACTGTAAGATCATAAAGGCAGGTGCATAATTAGCAAGCGGAGCCCAGACTCAAAACCCCAGAGATCAGAGCCTAATGCCCGTAGCCCGGCTAATTGTTTCCGTTAACGAAGTGCAGGCGAGTGGGGAATGCTGTAATTAGCGGTGGCCAATTCGCGTGGGTGTAAGAGCTCGAGGGGTTTTGGGTTGTAACTATCCGTGTAGTGCCTGCATTTAAGGTAAATACTTGAGGTTTTCCTCTGACAGCGCCTAATGAATTCGTAATGAATTCCTATTTGCTGTGGTCGACTGACTTTTCTGTTTGGCTTTACGTTTAGTGGTTAGTTTGTGGTTTTCTGACAGCCTGCAAATACTACGTTGGTTAACTCAGAGGGAGTATGGTTAGCTAATGCAAATGGTTAACTGAAAAGATTAGTCTAGTCTAATATTTGGTTTTGGCTTTTTTGGAGATGTTTTTTTGTGGCTTAGTTGAGTGTTTAAAAATTTGTATTTTTTACAAAGACTATTTTGTAATTATTTAAAAGGAAACAAATGTATTATTTGCAATTTATTAGCTAAATATAAAGCCATTCCTCCTGACTCCTTTTTTGGGGAACTTCTATATTTAAACACACTTTAAAGCACATCCTTTAGCTAATATCCTTTGCAAGCACATGTTTTATCTCGCATTTCTTTACTGATTCACTGATTCACTGTTTGCCTTGGCATATCCTTCCAGGATATTTTCGTTACAGTTCATTGTTCACACTGAGGATGCAATATCCTTAATCCTTGGCTGCTGCTGCTGCTTCTCCCCTCACCTTAAAGGCCATTTTAGTTTGAATTTATTTTAGTTCACGCTTTGTTTGGAGATCACAAAACAAAAGGTAGCTGTAGGATGACTGCACGCAACGACTTTCCACCACTGAATAATGTGCTTGCAACGAAAATGCGCCGCTTTTATATGTTAGGAAGAAAGTGAATCGGCTGCCAGTGGTGTTGGTGGTTCGCTCGATCGGTGGATCGGTGGATCGTTGGATCGTTGGATCGGCGGTGGTTCAAGCAGCGGCGGCGACGGTGGTTCAGGCAGCGACGTTGCCGTCTCTGGTGAGCGGAGCGTCTTTGGAGCCAAATGTAAAACAGTTCAGGCCTCACTGTTTGCCATTGTTTGGGGTTTGATGTTTGCTGCCCAATGCACTCGGCAGAAAACTTGAAAAAATGTATTACAAAAATATGGGATTACTTTAAATTTTGTAAAAGAAATTATCTTTCTTGGAAAATAATAATAATAAATAGTAGAAATAAGCTGAGAAATACTTTCTAGCCCTAAAACCAAATGTGAAACTTATTAAATAAGGTTTAAATTCAGATTTTTTAAGAACTTTACCTTCAAATAAAGACCTTCCTTTACCATTGGTTATTTTTTCCCCCAGTGCTTGTTGTCCCAGGACTCTTTGTGTGTCATTAGTGACGCATGCGATGGCGTTGATAAGTCGTCATCGGCGCTGTTGATCGGCAGTTGCAGTTGCAGTTGCAACATTGCCCCGCTCCGTTCCGGCGTTTGTTAATAATATTTTTTGGAATTTTCGCTTTAACCAACTCTCAGCCTATTTGCATTGCAACTCCATTGCTCCGTGGAGCTGTTGCTGCTGCTCTGCAAGTACGCTCATTAAACGCAGTTTGACCCAAATTTTCAGCCTGATGATTTCTTTCGTGGCTGCTGCTGGGCAAAGCGCTTTATTTTGGTTTTTTTTCGGGGCAACCTTCAATTGCGGCAGCCTCCGGTTAATCGTTTACTTTTAATGCCATGATTTTCGTAAATCTTAAATCGTAAATCGTAGATGGTAAATGGTAAATTGAATTGGACCTGCAGGCTGCCGGGCTGGCTGGCCCAATAAAATGTTGTAATACTTAATTGTTGGGCATAAGAGCAGAAAAAACAGAAGTATTGTTCCACATACTTGGGCTGGCCTGTAGTTCGGAGTCAAAGTTAAGTGCCACAATTGCATTGTGGCGGGGAAAATTAACCAATTTTTAGTGGGTCTTTCGTCAATTTGCAATTGGATGATGGCGCTAATTAGCCACCGAAGCGTGGAGTTTACCGATTTGAGGGTTCTCACCTCGAAGGTTGTGACTGCGACGTTGTCGTTGTCGTTTTGTTAAATGCACTCAAGTGACAGAAAGCTGTTTTGCTTTTCGGCAACATTAATGATGTAATTTGCTGTAATGGAAGCTAAAATCAAGGTCGCTAACAACAAGGAATGAAATAAATGGGACTATTTTTAGGATTTATAAGGCAAACATTGTACTACAGTCATAAGTTTAAGTATTTAAAACTTAAATACTGCAAATATTTTAAAATTTTCATATTCATAATATTTTTAGCAAATTCCTTTACATTTTTCCATCAATTTCACACCGTATGCCTCGAAATTTCCTGCCCATCATCCACTTATTCAACCCATTCCATTCCCATATCGGCAATCTGGTTCATAGGCAAGTTGTTTGCCAATAACTCGAGAAATTATTTGGATGTGGATTTCGTGCAACCACTTTGCATAGCCCCGATTCACAGGCTCGGCAAGATGCCATGGACGTGGATGTGGACATGGAGTCCAATCCAATCGGATCAAATCGAAACGAAACGAAATGACATCTCGGGTTGATGTACTCTTAAATACAGACACAATTTTAATTGCTATATTATGGTCGACAACGTTTGACAACATTGCTAGACATGACAAACCGCCAAGCAGCGAATAAAAAGTACAACTTTTTTTGGTTTCTTTCTTTTATTTTTTGCTCGTTGATTACCAATCCAATCCGCCACAAATCCCGAAGCAGCACAAGAAATATGGCAAATAAAATAAATGCTTAATTATGGCCCACGATTTGGGGTCTACGTCTCCTGATTTTGTTTGTTTTTTCTTTCCAGCGCAGCGTTGGCGTTGCGGCAGGTGCAACAAAAAAAAAAATAACGCAAGTCAACATGCCGCACTCGACGAAGTCGTCTTTGGTGCATTCCAGCACATACACACATGAACTGCAGCGTTTCTGCCGCTGCATTTGGCAATTCGGCGAAGCGCCGCAAATTGAACACATTTCTGATACAATTTTTGGGTTTATAAAGATGGAGTTTCCATAGAAGGTACATGGATTATGGGAATATGTAGGGTAATCTACAGAATTTTAATTTTAATTTAATTAAAATCTCCTTAAATATATTATAAATTGAAAGAAAATGAAGCGCATTCAATAGATATTTTCAATTAAGCCTTTTATATATAACAAAATCTTTTTAAAAAAGTTTTACTTACAATTTGGCCTTGATTAGTAAAATAAAATACATTTATTGCCTTTCCTAGTGTATTTAGTTAGTCTTATATTTTATTTAATTATTTCTTGTACTGTTTCATTGCGACTTGCAACACTTTGCGCTTCATTTCGCTGCTAGTTATCGCCTCAAAATAATTTTTATATATATTTTTTTTGAGCGCCAACTGTCGTCGGTAATTGCAGACAAAATTTCATTTTGTGTTTGCTCTACTCGTGCGCCTCTTGGCCAGCAGGTGTTAATTTTTTGGTTAGCCATAGTTTAGATTCGCTGGCCTGGCCAGAGTGTGGCTTACTTTTACCCAGAGCACTCTTGGCCACTCAATCAATTCCCACTCACAAAAGTGAAAAGTCAAAGCGCTGCTGCTGCTGCTGTGGCTGTGGCTGTGTTGTTGGTTATGCGCATGCGCGCATGTAACAGCTGCAGGTAAGCAGACCAAGCAATTACCTAGTAACTCATATTTACCGTTAGACATTTAGTACATGCATTAACTTGGCCAAAAGCAGCCGAACTGCTCCTGCCGCAACGTATTTCTGGCGTACATTTGCGACATCGGGAGCCCAAACAAAAATAAAAACAAAACAATGGAATAAAGTTTGGCTACACGAAAAGAAATTGGTAGTGGAACCTTTTAAAGGTGATTTAATAAATAGTATAAAATAAGCTAGTAATAATGGTTGAAGTTTATGTTAATTAATCTTTATAAATATTTAAATATATCAAAAAACCCTTTTCTTATATTGAAGTAGAAACAAAAAACGTTGATATTTTATAAGAAATGTGTTTAAAATATTGCAGAAACTTTTTTTTAGGGAAATAAGGGCAGTAAATAAATTATGACTGTTTGTTGCATTTATTCCCATCATAAAAATCAAAGTAACTGGAATATTTATGTTTATTTCAAAAGATCATACTTAAAACTTGTAATAGCATTTTTATTAAAATTAAAACCACAATTTCCAATCAAAATTATAGCTGTAAAAGTGAACAAATTGATTTTAAAATGATATTTTTTTAGGTAAATATGTGGATAATAAAATTAAGCAATAACCATGCCATTAAAATCGTTATAGGCTTTTTTTTAGAGTGCACCTGAAGCGATCGTTTGGCAAACACACAACAACAATGGCTGGCAATCAGCTGCAAACTTTGACTTTTGTCTCATTGTTTCATATTTATTAGAGTCCCGGCTGAAACCTTACAACTTAACAAGCCAGCGACGCGTGCATCTTTCCCAAATCCAAAACAAAAAACAAAAACCAAAAACTGTTGTGGGAATTGCTTTTGCCGGCACTGTTGCTCTTTTAATGGTTATCCTTTTATGCAGCTTGGCTTACGCAACCCAATATACAAAACAAAAAAAAAAACAGCAGCGATTGTGGCTGCTGTAATTGAAAATTACACTCGAAGAGACGCCACCGAGTGCCAGGGCATCCCAACGCATTCGATTGCCAGCAATTTATATTAATTTATTTGAAGGCAATGCGAATAAAACATGAATTTACTGGGGACTACCTCCCCTGGTTTGGGCATGAAATATGCGTGTGTGTGGCCAAGGGGAAAATTGCAGAGAAATATTCCGCTAATTGTGAGCGCACATTGAACTTACAAACACACACACACACACACTTAGCAAAATGAAGCCGTTTTCCTCTATTTTCCTCAGCGAGCATATGCATCCGTCACACAGTGCGAATGCTTAATAAAAGTTAATGGTCAGCAGCTCGGAAAACAAGTTGAAGCGGTGAAAATATCAACACATGTCCACCCATTTGACACATTTGATGGAAAATAATTGCCTGTTAAATGATATGGCCACATCGTGCATTTGATTAATATTAGCTGTTTAATTTAACATTATTATACATAATTATATGAGCATAAGTTTGTCAAATTTAAACAGGAAATGTTTTCGGGAG
>JAEIIH010021122.1:0-13553 GCA_018904745.1 Drosophila orosa | reverse complement strand
TGTTTCCATACTTATTAGGTTATTAACTTGTAGACAATTAACTTTCTAAGTATTTTAAATATTTTTCTTCGTTAATTTTGATCATTTAAATAACTATTTTTATAATAAATTCATCCAAAT
This sequence comes from Drosophila orosa, assembly GCA_018904745.1. Classification (NCBI taxonomy): domain Eukaryota; kingdom Metazoa; phylum Arthropoda; class Insecta; order Diptera; family Drosophilidae; genus Drosophila; species Drosophila orosa. Next base: position 13,433 of record JAEIIH010021122.1, on the reverse strand, counting down.
CAAAGTTATTACATTGTTTAAAAATCTCTGACCAGTAAAACAAGTTCGGTTTCGATTCAACTTAAGTGACCCTTTTATTTGTCTCTTTTGTGGGATATTAAAAATGTATTATTCGAGGACCTACATTTTCACAGTGCACGTTTCGGGTATCCTTAGTTATGCATAATTCGATATGCTCCATCAATGCCGCATTTTGCGTCCTCCTATCTCTGTTTTTGTCTGGCTTTCAATTAAAATGACCGCAAACGCACACAGGCACAGACAGACGGGTCAGGACACACGCACAGCATACACCCTCGTCCACTCACACAAACAGACAGACACACACACACACACACACACACACACACATGTGGTCCTGATCCCAAACAAAATTTGTGCAATTTCCGTTACTAATACTTTTTGGTCAATTTCCTTCGAAATTTGCTTGGGCAGGACAAAAAGCATTCGTTCGTTCGTTGGTTCGTTCGTCTTCCTTGTTGATTTATTGCCCTGACAGAAGGAGCTCCCAATGCCGTGCGCCAGCCTCCGGTTGCTCCTTAATTTCGTTGATATTTATGCGGCAAATGTCCCAGTGAACGTAGCCAATAAACACGTTCCTGCTGTCACTGACAAGGGATAATGGGGGCTGGTTCATAGAGAAATCAGCATTTGAATATGCCCAAGGGACCCCGGGAGGGAAGCCTGACTGTCCGACGACTGACCATCAAAGGGAATGCAAATGCAGGGCTTGAATATCCTGTGAAGTCATGCTTTACTCTCTATTTTTTTGCTGTAAATCAAATGAAATATATGGCCGGCAAATAAATACATTTTCGGAGATTGATGCCAAAGAGTTGAGCCCGAAAACGAAGCGAAACCAAACTGATCTCAGCTGAGTTGGCATTTTAATGAGCTCCATAACAGAAACTAAAATGGCGCATCGTTCACAAATTGGTTGGGGGGCGGCAAGGACAGCGACAACGAGAACGACAATGGGGGAGAAAGTCCTGGCAAGTCACCTTATTTATGCATAACAATAATGAATATTATACAACAAGCCCGAAATGTAATTCTGTGTAATTAATTATTAATTTATGCGCATACATTTAACTCACACGCATTGTCGTCGACAGCAGCAGCAGGAGCAAGGACCAGGACCCATGTGTGTGTCTGTGTGTGTGTCTCTTCTGCTCTCCTCTACTCCCTCTCAAGCTCCCTTTCTCCCCCTCATCCTGCGAGTGTGTTTGGCATTGGCATCCTGGCACAATGGCGGCTGGCGGATGCGGAAACTGTTTTGCTGCCGTTGATGCCGATGCCATAGAGAAGCCCCGGCCATTGTTGCTGCCGATGCCAAGCTCACCCATTAATTGGTGGCACTAATAAGTTGATTGGGCAGGGATATCTTTTTTATATCTTCTTAAAACTAAGCTAGCAAACTCTGGGAAGCGATTTTGAAGCTTATTTTACTTAATTAATATTATAAAAATCTCTTTATACTTTCTGTGAACTTTGTTTTATACATTTCCTAGCATTCCTTAATTTTGTTACTAAATATTTGCTTTTTGAAGCATTCTTTTCAATCATTTCATGGAGTTTAATCATAAAATTCTATAGTTTCTCAAAAACTTATTTAAAGTGTTTTATATATTTAAAACCTGTCTCTTTCCAGGGTATCCCCTGGTCGAGTTAACCACCTTGATCCGCATTATTGCCGCTGCTGCAGCGACTAACGACTAACGACCGACAAAGTCGTTCCTGATGCTGGTCGCATGTTGCTGCCCCTGTCGTTCTAATGTTAAGTTGAATTGTCATTAAAATTGTCGTCCATAATTTCGACATTAAATACACACATAGGCGGCACACACTCACACACACACACAAAAGCTGCTCCAAGGATGCGTGTGTGTGTGCATGTAAATTGTGCGGCAGGCCCTCGATGTATGCAACACTTTTGGCGAGCGAGCGGAGCATAAATGCTTGCCTGTGCTTAAGCAGATGTGTGTGTCCTGGGTGTGTGTGTGCTCTGTGTGGTGTGTGTGCGTGTGTCTGTGCTGGGAGCGTGGTTAAAAAGTGCCAACGCAGCATGTTTTCAACATTGTTTAAATTTATATGGCAGACAGGCGCTCACACACGACTCCTAGGACTCCTAGGACATGGCTGGGACGGACCCTGGATATGGCCGCAACTTGTGCTTAAAGCTAAAGTTTTAAATTTGCATAATACAGCAAGTCAAGGAGGGTCAACTTGTGCTATCCTTGCTCCTCTTGCTCCTCTTGCTCCTCTCCATCCTCCCGCTGCTCTCCAGCTTACGTAATTGCCAGGCTCATAAACTCCAGGACCAATCATCATTAGGCGGACGGCCATTACATAATTATCGCAATCACAACTTGCAGGTAATTGAAATTGTGTGTGGTGGTGTCCATTTGGAGTCAATTTCGATAAAGTTTTCCCCTCCGATTCCCGTCATTTAACGCTAATCACTTGCAGTCACACACAGAGCGAGCGAATGAGAACGAGAACGAGAACGAGAACGACAACGAAACTCGAAACTCGAAGCAAATAATTTGTCTTTCCATTTCCGCCCAGGAGGCAAAACTTTCCTTTATCCCCGATGTTCGGGCCTAGATTGTTTTTGGCCAAGGTCAAAAGCGGGCCACTCCGGGGCGGGCTAGGTGACGGTTTTGCTTAATTAGAACATTCATTAATCAAATCAAAACCATTTGCCACCCTGGGCTTAGGCCTAGCCGGGGAAAAACCAGGCCAGACAATGAGCCAAAGAGGAAAAGCTCTGGCATAGAACAACAAAAAAAAAAAAAAAATGGAGAAGCGAACTAGAGAACGAAGGAAACTTTTGGCGAATGGCGAATGGCGGCCAAACACGCACAGGATAAAAGGCGGAGAGCGCGGAGCAAATAAATTCAGTCGCATAGAAAAACGACAAGCGGCATAACAAAGCGCACAGATTCGGCAAAGGACGACGCAGGAGCTGGATGAGCCAACGTAATACAACAAAAGGGACGAAAGCGAGAAACGGAAAAAATGCGACCATTAAAACACATTTGTATATCTATTTTTGGGGCGAAACAAGCGCCGACCTCAGACTTCAGAGCAGCGGGCGGTCCGCGAATGCCACAAAACCCAAACCCAAACTCAAGCCCGGGCCCAGCCCCAAACCCAAAACCAGATCCCGAAACTCCAGCCCCAAGGAAACAGAAGAAGAAAATGGGAGGAGAGAGTGAGAGAGACCTACGAAATGAGAACCCAACAATGGCCGGCACAGAAATACTTAAAACTACTTTAATTTATGGCGCACGCATTTCTGCGTTTAGCTCAGCCCCTTTTCCGTTCATTTCCGCTACTATTCATGGGTACGAGAGGGTTGCAAAGTTCAGGGGGCTTCAGTGGGTTTCAGTGGGTTTCAGTGGGTTCCAGTGGGGTCGGAGGCCAAAGCAATCAGTCAGCAAACAACATGGCTTTGAGCTCTGCCTTCGTCGTCGTCGTCGTCGTCGTCATCCTTTCAGTCACTCTTTTCAAAGGATACGCTCTCTAATAAGTCTCCTTGCGGCCCTCCTCCCTCAAAGGAAGGCCCACCAGATTCAAAGGCTTCTTGAGACGAGCCCGGGTTCCAAGTTTTGGCTTTATCAAAATTCTGTGCTAGCCTGTATTTTCGGTGGAATATATCCCGCCACATACTATACTTATACTACCCCGAACCGGGCCCAGTTATCAGCGTACGTGGCTGAGATTTGGTTGGGAAATTAATGAGAAATCATAAATCAGAAGATAATTGGACAGAGCTCGGCAGGGCCCACAAGTTTTCCTATTTTCGGGGAAGCCTCTCGGCTCTCAGGCTCTGTCGCTGTACAAAGTCAAAGCGATATCGCCAGTGACTTCCAGTGGGCTTCCCCTAGCTGCACTCAGTTGCATTCCCTTCAACTCTTTTCGGTTTCTTTTGCACTGCAAAAACTTGGGCCTAAGTAATAGTCATATATTAAATTCATTAAGGTTGTCCAGTTTTAATTCTAGTTTAGAATTTAATTAACTGCTGATATTTAAATGTAAATTAGGACTAGACTCCCTGATGGATGGGATGACAAAGAAGACCTGTTTTTCTGTGTTTATTTTTTGTTGTTTCTTTATTTATTTTTTTTGCCGTGTACGCCCCTTTTCTGGCTTTTCTGCCAACTGTGCTGAGTGGGTAAATTATGCATAAGCGCACTACCAGCGCCACATTATGACGAGGCAGGCGGACGTCTGATGCAGAACGCAGCTGCCTGGATTATGTATGAGTATTCCGGAGGCTGGGAAGGGGTTGCAGAGCGACTAGGGCTCTGCTCTAGGTGAGGAGGGTTTTGCAGGGAGGCTCGAAGGGCTGCCAACTCACTTGTCAACGTGCTCATCACATTTCTTCTCCACGAAAAAAAAAACCACCCACTTTGCCGTTTATGCGCACCAAGGCAAACAAACAGCAAAATATTTGTATGCTAAGCCAAACACATGCGACGGCGAAGCCCCACAATGCCACGCCCCCTCTCCATCAGCCAGCCGCCCCCATTTCCTCATTTTCCACGTGAGGGGAGGGTCGGGGAGCCAAAGAGCCAAAGAGCCCAGCGAGCCCAGGCCCAACGCGGCTCAAGTATTTTGCATTGCTAAGCAGAAATTATAAATCAGGGCAATTGTTGAAGATTTGCAGCCCGCACAACTAAACGAGAAACGAGAACCGACGACCGACGACCGGCATGGAAATGGAAATGGAAATGGAATGGGGACAGGGATGGGCACAGAGAGCGGGACCAGGAGCAAAGCGGGACGGACGGTAGAGAAGGAGAGCGGAGCGGGACAGGAGGGATTGCGGCACGCACGCCTCGCTGGTTTCCTGGCTGCCACGGCTGTTGTTGACTAACTGACTGGCTAAGTGACTGACTGACTCGCCCCGCCTTTGCCGTTGTCTGTCTCTGCCCTGCACTGGCAGAAAAAAGTAAATGAAACCCATTTAAAATATAAGTTTACCTTTGGGAATATATTTAAATATTTCTACAATTCCCAAGTTGGTATAATAGAAGCCACAAGCTGTATTTACAGATCCTGATCCTGTCAATAAGTCCAAGAAAATTATCTGAGATTTTTAAATGTATATAATATATTCTTATAAACATTTCTTCGAGAAAATACACTTCCTTTTGGATTAAATTAATGCTTAAAAACCCAAGTTACTTCTGTTTCAAGTAAACCATCTTATATTAATAATGATCATCATTTTTATTTGATTTTACAAATTCCCAAAAATATGTTAAGCATTAAATTAAACATTTTGAACAACAGCTGACCCAATCCAAATATTTTGCCAAGTGTGCTTTCTGGGGCCTGGCCTGATGAACGTGCACAGGCAGTCAAATATTTTGCAAGGACGAACGTGGAAAATAAATAAAAATTCCCCACAAAAATGAATTTAACGAATATGAAAACAGAAGCGAGACGGGACAGCAGGCAGACGAGGGAGAACTCAGCTGGGCCGAGGAGGCGGAGCCAGAGAGCTGAAATCATAATTTAATTTAACGTATTTTTCGTTGCCAAAAGACAAGACGCGAATCACACACAAAGTCACATACTACTCTGGAGCAGGGGAGGTGAAGCGACAAAAACAACAGATGGCAGAGGGGGATTCAGATTCAGATTCAGATCCAGAGCCACATTTACAGGCACAACCAAAAACAGAGTCACAATCAGCGCGCTGAAACAGAAGCCGGAGTGGAAGTCCTGCTGCCAGACAGACTAAAAGCAGCGGAAATAACACGCTCCGCAGCGCCGTTTAAAAGTGTAAAAGCCGTCAAGAAAAAATAGAGAAAGCAGCTGAAGGAAACAGTCGCGAGAGTGTCCCCCGATTTCCCCTCTTTTCCTGCTTTTCCTCTATTTTTTTTTCTTCATTCGCCATGGTGTGAGTCACTTTGGTAATAGAATCGCAGAGAGTTTTGCCTGGATTTTAATTTTAGTAATGGAAGACAATGGCAGACGAAGATGCGGAGAGACAAATAAGCTTAGCCAGCAAATGCAGCAGCAAGGGGAAAGGAAACAGAGCCAAGGAGCCGGGTAAGATTCCCTGGGATTCCAGATTTATTACGCCACGTTGCAGTTTGAAGTTGTCGTGACACACAAAAATCTATCAGGGCAAGGATCGAGGACGCGTTGCGCAAATTTACACATGATTGTTATTATTTAATGCTGTTATTGTAACGGCTGACTATGTGCTACAGCTGCTGCTGTTGCTGCTGCTGTCATGCGGTTTTTTAAACGATTTTTATTAGTGGAAAGCAAAAGCGGAAAGCGGAAATAACAGCCACGCGCCGTAAAGTAGACAGCACATTCCGCACACACACACCGCCCTCGCCCTCGCCCTCGCCGACATGCAATAAATGCATTTTGCATGGTGTGCACGTAAATGACCGCCGACGATTTAAATTGTTACGCTGTGGCCGGCCGAGCGTTGTCTGCCATCAAAATGCATTACGTATACGCAATAAAAATTACGTATACGTATGCGTATGCGTGTGCCTGTGCACGTGGGGGGAGTGACTGCATTTTATGCGTGCCGCGCATTATCATTTAACATTTCCTGTGTTCTGTCCTGTTCAGTTCGGTTCAGCGACGGTGAAAAGCGGGTATTGGGCTTGCTTGTAACAATTGGCTAAATAGGTTATTGTGCGTGTGTGTGTTACGAGGGAAGGAGGGAAACCTGATGCCTGGTGGGTGGGCCTGCGATTGATTGGCAATTGAAATGCACATAGAGCGTATGGCCGGCAGTAAATCATGGTGAATTATGCAATTATACCGATCATCAGGGATTAAATAGGTAATTGTAATTGTTTTTTTTTTGTGCACGTGAGGGAGAACTTTCCCTCGAAGGCGAATTTGCCATTTCATTTCCCCTTCTACTTCCACTTCCTTATTCCCTTCCCCTTTTACTTCCCTTTCCCCCTCCACTTTCATTTCCATTTCTCAATTTCCCGCTGCCTGCAATTTGGTTAAATATTTACCTTACTTGTCGCTACCTTTTGGCGTTTTTCATCACTCGACTGAAAATTGCAGTCGTTCTGCTCTCTGTCAACTAATCATATAGAAAGCATTTTTGCCCCCAAACCAAACCAAAACCCAGGTAAACCAGAGTCGAACTCGAAAGGTTGCTGCTTTGGCACAATAATAATTTTGTAAATTATTGCGCATACGCCGCGTGTGTTTGTCAACGCGAAATAAAAATGTCAGCCCGAAAACTTTCAACAATATTTCCCTCTCGGGAGGTCGCCGCCAAGGATCATCCCGGACTTGAGCCTGATCCGGTGCCTCAGCTCATTTCCAGCTCAAATAAGCGTAAGTAAATTTGTAAGACAAACAATTGGAGGGGGACAAGAAAAACAGAGACCTGCTGTTGATGTTGTCAGCAGGTGGAGAGGTTCAGGTGGATTTTCGAAGCGTGGGAGGAGGATGCGGAGGTGGACAGGTGCCCGGCCTGCCCTCGAGAAAAGTCTGCCCTGTGTCTCTCTCTCTCTCTATCATCAGTTCTGTGTGGAAGCCAAGTCAAGCCAAACAGCTTCAGGGCTCCCAGGGAAAGACAGAGAAAAATACTGTGAGAGAGAGAGGGAGGATGAGGAGCTTCTAGTCCGGGGCAATATTCATTCCGGTGGCAAACAAACACGCAGCAGCAACAATGGCCACAACAGCAGCACTGCAGTGGGAGAAAATGAGACTAGTAAGAGTTGAAATGAAATATAAATCAACGAAGAATTGTGATTTATTCCCTTTAAAAATCGCATAAAGAATTATATTTCTTTTAAACTATAAATAGTTTTCTTAAATGATCCTTTGTTTAAATGTTTTAATTATCTTTACTACATTTAGAAATTACTCTCGACAGAAACTGGCTTCTGTGGACAACAAAAGCACTCTATGTTCCTCTAAATTCCTTGTTTCCATTGCGAATTTCCCTGAATTTCGCTTGGTGCATGAGATGGAGAGGGCGAACAACAAGCTGAGTAACGCCTTGGACGCTGCCATTTGTGGCATGCCTCTGCCCAGGCCCAGCCCGCCTTGAAGGACCCTTCCCCGGCGACGCCCCCTCAAGTTAGTTGATGAACTTCGTGTTCAAGTTGTAGCACAAGAGTTGACGCCTCGCAGCCAAAAACTGCGACGGCTGCTGTTGATGGCCTCGCATCTGGCAACGGGGGCTAGGAAATAGGAGAGGAGGCTGGTGGGGGAAAAGCCGCCGCCAGCTGTAACACTGATAGCAATTCCAAGAGACAACAACGGGCGGGCGCCAAGCGCCAAGCGGGCGGGGCGGGGAAAACTCCTGAGCAGCTCTTTGCTTTTCGTGAGTTTTTGTTTTTCTTTTAGTTTATTTTACTTTCGTGTGCCGTGGCGGCGTCGGCATCTTCACTTTGGTTTGATTTTATTATGTTTTTCTTTGGGACCGCACTGGCCCCCATTTTCCGAGTCCATAGCCTGCCGGCCGCCACTTTTCCCTTGGCCACATGCTGCCAAGAGTTTTCTTTCGTTATATTTGACTTGGCCCCGGCGACCTTTCGAGAGGTTGAGCAGGTTGGAAAACAGCAGCAGCAGCAGCAGCGGCATCGGCATCAGCATCAGCATCCCTTAGCCCTGTTACAATATCAAGTTAATTGTTTGAAATAAGTGTTGGCCCGCCCACCGCTTTTCCAGAGCGTCCCCCCGCGCCCCTTTGCTCTGGCTCGCTTTTCCCAGCCCCTTTTGGCCCTATCTTGTTGCTGATGTTGCGGTTTCTTTTGTGCCGCCTTTTGGAAACTACCCACATTTATAGTGTTGTGGCCGAGGCTTTTTCCTCTTTTCCTCAGCTGGTTGTCAACGCCAGCCGCAGCCCCAAGTTTTCCCTACATTTTCCTCCTGTGCGGGTGCTTTTCCCCCTTCTTTTTCCTTTCGAGTCTTTTTTTTTTTTTGAACTTCTTTCGCATTCGCATCTCTTTGGCTTATTTTACTTTGACTGACTCTCTCGCCCCGGAGTCTCAATGTTTGGAGTGCACTTTGGCCGGCAACTTGAAATGAATCTAATAACTTGGCCCACACATACACACAACACACACACATACCCACAGATGGACGCACAAAAACAATGGCCAGCTTTTTTTTGGGGAGGAGAACAGAGGAGAGGAAAGCTTGTTGAAAAGCGGATTTTGTTTTGCAAGTTGCTCGAGTGCTTCGGCGGTTTCTTTTCCACTTTTCCGCATTGTTCGCCTTGGCAATTCAAATATCTTCGCTGAGGAATTTCCCAGCCGAACGAACGAGTTATAAGTTTGCTGGCTGCCAATGTTAACAGCTCTATTAGTTCAATTTATTTGTCTGGCGAAGCGAAGGGAAAACAACAATTTTCCGCCTGCGCCTGCCTGCGCCACGGCGACAAAAGCGGTGCGAGGAATTCGGAATTCGACTTGATTGTGTTTGCAATTTCATAAAATAACAATTCACCAGCCAGCGTCTTGGCATCCTTCATCCTTGTTATTGGCGCCCTGATTGCCGCCGGTGGTTGTCGCTTTTCCTGGCTTTTCCGGAGCTGCTTCTGCTGCTTCTGCTCGATTTTTCGGGGGGAATGGGAACGGGAATGGAAAGGAATGCGTTCCTCGTAAATAGCTGGCAAGGTGTGGGCCCGGCATGTGACGGCAACCCATCCCGGGAGCCCGAAAAGAAAAGTCTGTCCTGGTGTTCCCACTCCTGGCTAAATTCGCTCCTCGCTCCTGGGGCATGCCAAATTCAATTCACACAAAATACCCGTAATTCAACACCCCACGGATGGAGATGAATGCCACTCCACTGACTGATTGCTTTTGCCTCCAAAACAAACTCCCCCAGGGGCGCATTGAAATGAGTTAAACCAAAGGCGACGGCGGGCGGCTGCTCCTCAAGTTTTCCTTCTCGATTTTCCCCGAGCTTGGCCCGCTTTTCCTTTTCGAGTCTGAGATTTCAGCAGCGACATCTCAAGCGACTCGTTGACATATTTGTATTGTATTCAATCGATGAATTTCTGCAGCTTCTTCGCCGCATGGCCCATAAGGGAAAATGACTTATTTTGCTTACGCACACATTGAACAAGTCCTCGAACAGCAGGAGCAGGAGCAGGAGCAGCACCAGCTTGCCTTCGTCCTGGCATACCGACATCGAAGCATCCTTCGCCGGGGTTGATTGCTCGCTGGCTCTCTTTCTTCTGACTTTCCACCGTTTTCCTTTGACTTTACACGGAAACTAATTTTATATTTTATGAAGATCGATTCGATGGGCTTTCAGTTGGAAAAATACTTGGCGTTGTAGTAAAGGTATTTTGTTGGAAGATTCTTAATTTTCCTAGCTAAGGAATGCATCATGTCGGAGTAGAAACCGAGAACTATAGAGAGTTATTATTAAAATCAGTTGGGAAAATAACTTCCATTAAAGCAGCAAATATTTACTTATATTTTCCAATCTAATTTCCTTCCTTGCTACTTTACAAACTCCTTTTTTTGTTGTGTACCCATTTTCATGCTACAAATTGTCATATTTCTTTGCGTGTATGCATTGACATTCGTCCTGTTTCGGCTCCTGCTCCGCTTTTCCAGCAGAAAAGTTTGCGCTACACATTTTTTACTTGGCTGACTGTCGACATTCGCGTTGATATTAAAATTTTAATAAACCCCAGCACGTTGACTGGGGGAATCTTCAGCTGGTACTGCTTCTGGTCCTGCTCCGGCTGCTGCTCCTGCTGCTGCTCCTGCTGCTTTTCCTCCTTTTCAGCGACTCCTTCACCAGGCTTTTTCCCCCTGGCCTCCCGTTGCCGCTTTTCTCGCTTTTCCCAGCTTGTTGCACTTGACGGAAACGCGTCAGTTGGGCGCGCTCTTTCGCTTCTCCCCCCACAGCTTTTCTCCCCTGAGCTCCCAATTGGTTTGGCACAACGCACATTTTCATGCGGCGACATGAAAAACGAAAATGCCATAATGCTGGAATTGCCATATATACACACTTGGGTCCCAGCTGGCTGACAGCAATGATTTCTTTTGCCCTCACGTGGAACATGTTGATAAATCAAATCCCAGCCAACTCAATGCCAATGCCAATTTGGTTGACAATTGCTTTTTTCGCTCTGCTTTGCTTTGCTTTTGGGTTTTGGGTATGGGAATGGCTTTGCCTTCTTCCCCGACAACTAATTGTTGAGGGGAAAAGGGGGGGAAATTGTTCTTGTTGTTGGCTTTTGGAACAAACTAGGGCCTGGCAACTTTAAGCCCTTTTCAAAAATAAAGGCAACTAGCCAGAGCTGGCTTCTATGCCAGTCGAAAGCCAGACATTTGTAATCCATGTGGCTGTCTCCGGAATTGGCTTTGCGGCATCGGACAATTCACAAAAAGGCCGGAGTGAAACCTTAAGCGCGTTGCCCGAAATGAAATCAAATAAAATAGTTAGTAAATAATAAAACAGTTGAGCAGTGGATTCGGGTAGCCGAGAATTCGGGGATTTTCGAGGGGATAGAAAGAGGGACGTTTAGTGCCGCTTTTCGCCGCTTTTATGGCCAACGGCAATAGACGAAAATTTTATTATAGAAAACGTCTTTGGGCTTTGAGCCCGTGGCAGTCAACAAACCATTAAACTCAAGTGTTTACCACAAGCCCAAGTCACTAGACACAAATCTAAAATGGCAGTTAGACAACTCGAGCGATGTGGGACAGCAGCTAATGTGGTTACGAGGATGGCTCCGCCGCTCTTAGGTGAGCCGGAGGAGTCCTCGTAGTCCTCGTAGTCCTCGCAGTCATCGCGGCCCTCGCAGTCCTCGCAGTCCTCGATTTTGGCCCAAAGTGCTGAGAGCTGAGCCATTTTGGGCGAATGATGGCTGCGAATTTATTGCCAGGACGATGAGAGGAACTCAAAGTTTAAACTGAGCTTGGGCGAATTATTTGAAGGGCTCTCAATTCGGGAAATCATGTTACTTGGATTTTAGGAATCTCCTTTTTAAGGGTATATATTCTTAGTAGATTTTAATTTAATTCTAGGAAACGATATCTTCGATTTTCTTTTGAAGAAAATTGTCATATTTAATAGATCATATTTTCTAAATACTAAAATAATTTATAGAAAACTCCAGGATTGAATGGGAGAAGTCTTCATGGAAAAATATCTGAGAAATTATTACTTTCTTTAGGTTTAAGAAAGCATTTTCATGTTTTCTTAATTCTGAGCTTTAATATCTTAGAGACATATTCCAAAATATGAAATATTTTTCAGTTATATACGGAAATATAGCAGTGTATCCATCAATTTCGATTTCTTGGCTCAAATGAAGCCATATTCCTGTGGCCTATTGAAACATTCATCAAGAAAAAGTTGATGGCAGCACGGACTCCTCATCAGAACTTCTAACCAAGTTGAAACCGCACTATAAATATATTTCAACTTATTTATGACCACTTTTCGATGAGGGTTTATTCGCGTTTACAGCCGGGTTATAAAATTTATGAGCCCCCGGGCCAGAGTTCGAGGGTCGATGGTCGAGGATCGAGTCGAGGCGGGAGAGAGACACGCGAATTCCGATGCCGCGTTTATTTTCCTGGTGCGTAATTATTTTTATGACATTTTTTCCTGCCTTTTTTTGTTTTAGGCGAGGTGTGGGTTAGATAGACGGAGCACGAGCACCGGGCCATGGCAGGAGCAGGAGCTATATGGCCGAGGTCCTTTTGTCCGGAGACCGTGTTGAAGTGTTGGCGTTTGCCAAACAAATTAAAAGCAAATTATAACGAAGCAACAAAAATGAAACGAACGAAACGAAACGAAACGATATTATCAGGCAGCAAGGACACAAACTAAATTTTAGAGTCCTGCCGGAGGATTCTCCCCACGCTGGCACTGCCGGCTCTGGCCGGTGATGATGGTCGTTGGAATTTTAATTTCTGTGTTGTGCTTTTCACTCGGGCAATGCCACTTAAAGCGATTTACTTGCAAATCTTGGTAATGGATGGCAGGCAAGGTGAGAAACGTGCCTGAGGACCAGAAGTCCTGCGGAGGGTGCGAAACGTGCCTGACGTTGGACATAAATTAATTTATTGCGTGCGCGCCTGGCCAAGAAAAACAAAAAAAAAACACATAACAGAACAGAAAAAAAATGGGGAAAAGCGCTAAGAACAAAAAAGAAAAACTCAAGAAGGAAAACAAAAACAAACGGCGCGATTCGTTGAATTGTTTGAGCTGCCAGCATAAAAATAATTCATTGCATACTTCTTTCGGGGTACGAGGCCCAAAACTTTCATTAAATAGCATTAATAATTAAGAGATGAGGGTGGCATTTAGGGGGATATTTAGATATTTTAGGGGACTTATAACGACCTTTTGGACTGGAATTGCGTTAAATATTATGCTTATTTATCATGTTATGTGAGCAACAAAGGCAGAGAATGAGAGTAATTTGATTGGAGACATTA
>JAEIIH010021101.1:0-27491 GCA_018904745.1 Drosophila orosa | reverse complement strand
ATGTTCAATGCATATTCCATACAAAATATGATTGTTACCTGATTTTAACTACAGCTCTATGGGTAAATCTCCTTAATAAATATCATAAAACTCTGCAGACTACCGACTTCCGGTTAATGCCGCAACTTTGTAGGCACAATGAATGATTTTTCCCGCTCCAAAGATCAAGATTATGCATAAACATACTCCCCGTACATTAAACATTAAACAATATATTGTGAATATTATTGTTGCCATACAATTTCCGCCGATTTCTAATTTCCGCTGAGTTGCCATTAAAAAAGAGCAAATCCCTTCGTTTTTAGTGCACCACAGTCATCGTCATCATCGCCGTTGCCCGGGTGTGAGCCTGCTCATGATAGCCGGGGGGTAGGATGCCATAATAAATGCAATGCTTGCCATAAAAAATAAAAAACACAACAACAACAACAAAATAAAGGAATAAAAACAAAAATGTTATAGTTTTCAGCGAGTTGCTCGGTTCGGTTTCAGCTTACGCTGCTCGAATTTCGCTCCGGCATTTTGCTCTGGTCTCCCCAACTTCCAATCCCGATCCCAATCCCGGGGCCCAATCCCTGCTTCGGTTTCAAACCACTCTCACACATCCATTTGCTTTTTCGGCGTTCGTGTTTATTATTCTTCAACGTCTTGCGTGCCGAGAGCGCCCTTCGCTGTTTATGGTGCCGCGTTACGCTTCCTCTTCTCCGGTTCGTTTTCAGTTTTTAGTGGACACGCATTATTAAAAAATAAACAATAATGTATGATGTATACAAAACCAGAGACCAAACCGAACCGAACCGAACCGAACTGAAGCGTACTCAAGAATCATTTTCAGCTACTCCTTTTTCTGCGGAAACTTTTTCGTGGCAATCGTAAAAAGTCGACTCAAACAGCAGAAGCAAATAAAAAATACATAAAGTTGCTAAACCCCAGAAGTTCAAGGATGAATAGTACAATACTCTATGGGCAGAGAGTTTAAATTATAGTCATAACAAAAAAATATGGTCTTGTTATAATAAAATAAAGAAAACCAATCGAAGGACTAGGCTTTTTCTAAATAATTATTAAAAATTTGCTTGTTCAAATTGAAACAGAAATTGTAATTGTTTACTCTGTAATCCCAATATATATCATATTTTTAAATGCCTAATCTTGAAGTGTACACAACCAATTCCCTTCTTAAATTCCACCCACATAAGAGGCTCTCGATTGAAAATCTGATTATTTTTCCATATTCTGGGACATTTATTACCAACCGTAGAGAAGCCGCTGACAATTGTCCCATAGTTTTGTTGTGCTCGAACGAAGTGGTTTTCAGTGTTCACCCGAACTCAAATGAGTGTTCGAATGCGACAATTAGAAATCAGGCAAAACGAATCGGGAATCGAGACTCAGCGCCTGCCGCCGCATTATCTTAAAACGCATCGTAAAAATCACATTTCGCATTATAAAAATCAAGCTCTCGGGTCGGGCGGGGCCCCAGCTGCTTGGCATATTGTGTGGACTTGGCTGCAGAGGCCAAGACAACAGCCACTTGGTCTGGTCGTGGGCAACGGGGGCCATAAAATTTGCTTTTACGAGCGCCGGAGCAGAGCTCATTGCCTAAGAGAGTCCGAGGACACGGACACGGACAGGGCAGGTAAGCTGGCCCAGGATATCTTGGGCCGCTGTCTTTGACTGACTGACAGACATTACAATGATTTTAATGGATTTTATGGCCGAGACAGTGCACCCATATGGGCGCGCTGGAATCTCTAGCATTAAAAATTGTTTTATGCCCCCGTAGCGCTTAAGCATATTGGTATTTTAGAATTTTGTGCTAATTAAATAGAACTACTTGATTGTCATACTATTAATTTAATTAATTTTTTGTTTTTCTTTTCACAGCGATAACTAACAATCATTAGCGAATCCGCTGGAACCAATATGAGAATATATATGATGATCCTAACTTACCGAACGTGACAAAAAAAGAAAAACCGCCCCCCGACTTCCGCAGAAATGTTATTTAATATCTAACCAGGCTTTGGCATAATTCCAACAAAATGTGAAACTAATAAATACCTAGAGTATGGAACATGTAATACCCGAAAACATTTTCAAATTGATCTCAAAAAACTTAAAAGTAATAACACAATTTTTAGAGATTGTAAAGTGCTCTGTGGTGAGCAAAAACCTATATTACAAATCAAGCTGTTTACTATTTCCTATGCACATGTACTGTATATAACATAGTTAATTGAAGTTTCTCGGCAAGAATAATCAAGAATCTTATACCAAACTGCACAAAAAAAAAAACAAAATATTAAGGCACACGATTATTAAACAAGTAATGGAACTATGCATGATCACTTTAAATCAGAACGAACCTTGTTCGGCAAGCGATTCAAGAAACGGCAGAAGGTATCAACTTAACTTTATTCAAATCCGTTCCTCATATACCGATAAAATGTTAAATAGATAAGAGATTAACACGAAGCATAAGGAATATTGTGAAGACCTTGTAATAACAAGATGAGTAACGCTGGCCCCAGGATCTCTTGAAATTGTGTTTAAAAAACCAGAGAAAGGGAATGACCGAGCTCTTAATACGTGAATACGTACTTCTTTACAACTCTAGCATTCTAGATCTGTACGGATACAGACGCAATTGTGCGCTAGCGAGAGAGACGTTTTTATCTCGTTATTACAAGGACTTTGTTGTATATGCCTTTACTTTCCTAATTCAAATACATTACGTTTTTTCTTTTGGCTGTGCGCTGCAATGTGAAGAAAGCATCCTGCGGCTTATTATTGTTTCGCGAGAACTCATCTGGCTGATCCCGAAAATAGTGTAGCGTACTGTTTTTATTTTCAGGCTTAATGTACACATTCTTCTTTTTTTTTTTAAATACATTTACGTTTATTCTTGTACAGTTTAACAAAAACCAAATATGTTATGCTATTCAATTTGTAGTGGAATTTATTTGTGTCCGCTTGAAAACACAACGCGAAATATTAGAATAAGGATATTACAACTTAGTAGAAACACATTTCAATTTAAACGAAACTCACTGTAAAACACTAAACAACTTAAATGGCATCCTAGTTAATTTCCATAAAAAATGCTTCAAACAAAAACGGAAAAAAGATGAAACAATTATAGAATTATCTTAAATAAATCATTTGCTGTAAATAAACCTAAACGGATCTTCTTCTTCTTGGCTTTGTTTACATTTCTACAGAACCCTTCCTACAACCCAAAGAGACCCTTGAGGTCATCGATTGAGAGTTTGGAGCTGACAGTGGAGCCCGTGAGAACGCCGTTTGCCAGATCCAATTTCTTATCCTGCAGCGCCTTAATCCTTTGCTCCACCGTGTCCGCGCACATGAACTTGTAGATAATTACATTCTTCTTTTGACCCACGCGATAAATGCGATCCTGGGCTTGGGCCTCCAGCTGGGGATTCCAGTGCAGATCGAGGAGTAACAGGTGATTGGCACCAACTAGATTCAGTCCCACACCGCCAGCAGTGAGGGAGAGCAAGAGGACACGCCTATTATTGTTGGGATCATTGAACTGATTAACAATATCCTGCCGGTTCTTCACCGGAATGGTTCCGTTCAGCGACAGCGTTTGCATTCCGGCCTTCTCCAAGTGATCGCGCAATATATCCAGCACAGAGGTCCATTGTGATACCAGGATTGCCTTGTCATTCATGCTCTTCAGTATGGTATTCTTGAGTATGTCCATTACTTTGATCATTTTGGAAGAGGGACGACTGAGATTAAACACCGGATTGCTACGCTTCATCACATTCTTGGAGGCCTTGGCAAAGCGTGCCTCTTCTCCTCGCAGCGGAGCCTCATCTTCACCATCGTCATGGCTGCCACGACTACGATTGGATTGCGAGGAAGTGGATGTGTCCTTAATGGCCAGTTTATTGAGTTGTGCCAACAAATCGAGTTCCGGCGACTCGCTGTCGCTGCTGTCATGGCCGCAATTGACAGCCTCCTCGCCTTCAAGCATCTGGGGGGGAAAAACAAGTTCAAGATTATAAATATTATTAATAATTTCTCCTAGAATAGAACTCACCGCATCAATCAATCCGGGATGGCAGCAAATCTGACGTAGACGTAGCAGGAGCACCAGAATTTCATGGGACTTGACCTCCCTATTGCCGCCCGCCATTCTGGAGAACTTCTTGTGCATTTTGTAGTAGGCCCCATTGGGATCTTTGATCTGGTTATATGTGGGCTTGTTGGCATCTGAAATAAAGTTGGAATCGGTGTCCTTTTCGGCGCGCTGAAAGAGAAACTGAGCGAAAAGAGTCCGCGAGTACGTCATCACCATTTGATATACATTCATCTCGTCTTTATCAAGTGAGATTTCCATCAGACGCGTCTCCTTCTGCGGCAGGTTGTTCAGCTTGCCCTCCGCCTGCAGCTGCGCCTTGGTGCGTCTCAGCATGAGCGACTTCATCAGCAAATTAAGGCGGTTCTGTCCCCCGGCACTCTTGTTATCAATCCACTTCTTCCAGGTATTCAGATCGTCAAAGGGTGAGCAGCGCAGGAACTTCAGCAGCGCATACACATCGAGTTCCTTGTTCTGAATGGGAGTGCCGGTTAAGGCCCAGCGGAATTTTCCCCGCAGATTACTAACTGCCATCGAGGACTGCGACTTGTGATTGCGCACCACATGTGCCTCGTCCAAAATGATGCGCCGCCAGTTGACCCAGAACACAGCACTCATTTCTTTATGTTCGCGGGCCACAATTTGGTAGGTGGTCACCACAATGTCGTAGGTGCGCAGATGCTTGCCCTTCGTCTCCCGATTATTGCCATGGTGCACACAAACAGTCAGCTTATTGCGCATAACCTTGGAGTTCACCTCGCTCTCCCACTGACGCAGCAAGCTGGCCGGGCAAACCACCAGGGTGCCACCTTTGTGGGCTACAAGAAACGTTATCAAGAGTCAGGACGGTTTCCACAGAATATGTATGTTGTAGGTTTGAAAACTTACTATCCTTGCGACCTTTGGAATTCCAACCACCCACGCTTTTTCGCTTGTCGTCTTCCTCATCGCTGCTGTCTTTGTCATCGCCATCGCCGCTCTCCTGGCGATTCTTGCATGCCAGCACGGATGAGATCATGGTCAGAGTCTTGCCCAAGCCCATGTCATCGGCCAAAATGCCGCCACGCGGTAGCTGTTTCTCGCGCCACGACATCCAGGCCAGGGCATGCTTCTGATGGCCCATCAAATCGACTTTCAGACCAACCGGATCCTCTGCCAGCACATCGGGTCCTGGACAATCTTTCAGCGAGCCATGGAGATCCTAAAGTAAACAAGTGTTAAGATTGTGGCACCCATAAAGGCAGCTTTTCCCGCTAAGCTAACTTATTCAGCAGTGAAACTATAATCTTGGCGGGCTCTTGGACAGCCGCCGCACAGTAACTCGTGCCCAGCGACCCCCAAACATGAGCACACGATACTCAGATATCCGTTCAGACTCATCATACTATTTCTAGGCTGTCAAAAATGTAAAATCTTTGGAATCCTTACCTTTAGAGAGTCCAGCGTCAGAGCCTTTTGGTTGTTAAACGTTGCCATTCCCTGGGTACCCTTGTAGACGGGTTGAATCTGATTGACTGCCGCAGACAGCTCCTCCCACTCGGCAGAGTCGTTTTTTGAGCTCTTCGGGGCAGCCATCACAGGCTTGCTTACCTTGATGACGGGCACACTGCCCGGTTCAACTTTCACGCTGTTCATGGCCTTCGACTTGGCTTCAATGTCCCTGCGCAGGCCATCGATGCGCTTCTTTATTTGGCTGCCCTTGTCGGGCAGCTTGCTGGCCACCTTTTCGTACAGCTTCTCGGCATCGCTCATCTGGCTACGCATCTCGTTCAGCTTGCGCAGCTCTTCGTGGTAGTTCTCCTGAGTGATCACCTTTTGGTCATCGCTCAGCCGGGATTTGCGGGTGGCGGCGGGCGAGGTGCGTTGCCTGAGGGCAGCCTGAATCGTGGGCTGGCTGAGGTTCTTGGCGGGAGCGCCTGCGCTGCTGCGTGGCGAGTAGGATCTGGTTGGACGCATTAGGGCAGGGGCAGACATGTTCTCCTTGTTGGAGGCCTCGTCATCCGTGCTGGATATCTCAATAAGTGGCTCCTTGTTGCTGAGAATCAGCACATCACTGCCACTGGAATCGTTGAGGAGCACTGCCTCTTCGGTGGCTTGAAACACGGTAGAGTGCAGATCCTCCTTGATGTTTCCCGCAAAATTAGAGGAATAGCGTGGCATGTTCAATGTCTGCCGGTAACGAGCGGCGGCCATCTCCTCGCGCTCTGCTTCGTCGACGGCTTCCTTTGGCGCCTCGTTGCTGTATTCTATTTCGCTGTCGCCATCGCTCAGATCTTGGGGACGCACCCCGGTGATGCTCATGCGCGTGCAGGGGGACAGCGCACGCTGGTCCATCTCATCTTCATCCTCGCTGTCGGAGGCAATGCGCGGACGCAGGCGGTTACGTTGAGTTTGCTTTACGGGCTGCCGCACATTCTCGTCGGAGTCATTGTCGGAATGCTCCTCCTCGGAATAATTGGAATGCTCCTCCTCGGAGGACTGCGACTGCTCCTCTTCCTCCCCCGAATCGTCCTCCTCCGAGCCCGTTTCATCTATAACTACGCCCGACTGGCCAGTGACGTTATTGCTAGAACGGTTCTGAAGACCGGAGGAGCGACTTGAGCGCCCTGCAAAGGAAAGGCGGGGATTAGGGCCATGCACTTGCTCCACGCCAATCACTAGCAATCACTCACCTGAACTTGTGTTGCTGACCACCGCACCCTCCTCCTCCTCCTCCTCACTGTAAAACGTATCCTCCTCGCTAGACATTTAAAGCAATTTTAAATTTATTTTAAACAATTTCACACGATGCTTGCAAACTCAGCGCCATTTAATTCGGTGTTGCCAGATGCGAGATGAAAATTTCATTTTCCCCTAAATAATCTCAAAACTTTGAATGATCACCTAAAAAATCGGAGCTACCTATCGATAAACCAAACAGGGCGAATATTTTCGCGGTTTAAAAGAATATTAGAATATATTGTGCGGAGAATCTGAGAAATCGTTGTATTAAGTGACTTTACTTACATATTTTAACGTAACGATCGTGTGGTGTAGTTGCTACATTTGAGAGTACTTTGTACTGCCTTGATTTTTGCGACACGATCCAACATGATTGCGCCATAGCTATCGAATATCCATTTACCGATAACCACGTGCTTCCACACTTTACAGCACTGTCCGCGGACTTCTTTAAATTCTCCTCATTTCGTCGCAATTGGTAAGGTTTTTAAGCTTTCCACTTTTTAAATGGCTCCAGAGGGTAAGTCTGGCAATTGGCAATCATGTGCCCGTCTTACTGCAATATGTAATCATCACAGAGTTGGAAGGCCAGGATAAGCGGGCAGAGTCACCGCCCTGCTGCAGTGCATCGATCATCGGACGCCAAACTATTTCTTCGCAAAATGATTGCAACTCCTCGGATGAGGATCAAGAGGTAATCTGCCAGTGGTCAAACTTTTCTGATGAAATCAGCAATCAGCAGACTGAAGTTGATGATGTGCAAACTGGCTTATCCAGCGGTAGGTAATGATTAAACATCAACTTCCTTGTTGCTAATACGTTTCCTCACAGAATATGCCGACGATAAGGATGCAATTTTTGTAAGCGAGAATGAATATTTGGAGAAGAAGATGCAAATCGATGCGATGGTCCAGAAGATACTGGACTTGGAGCAGCGCCAGCGGCAGTTTGAGGAAAATCCCGACGTCAGTAGCGAGGCGGTGCAATGTGTTCAAGCGCAGTTGGTGAAGTTGAACGCCACTCTGGACACTTTGGGGGAGTTCCTGGACTCGTTGCGCATTAAGAAAGATGAACAGCCAACCAGTATTAAGGTGGAAAGCGAGGACAACGAGGACAAGACAAATATTATCCACAGCTTGAAGGTAACTTGGCCAAAGATTTTGATCTTAGTGTAAACTTTACAAGTATTGCAGGAGGAGCCTATCGACTTGACACAAGAATGCGATGATCAGCTCAACGGCATTAAGGTGGAAAACGAGGACAACGAAGAAGAAGAGGAGCAGCCGCGCTGGTCCCACTTGTATTCCGGCTTGAACCGCCATCGCCACAAGAGCAAACACACTTCGGCCGAGTTCTACCAGCACAAGACCAATATTATCAACAGCCTAAAGGTAACCTCAACCAAGGTGTGATCTTAATTTTGATCCTAAAAGAAACTTTATAATATTGCAGACCATTTATGAGCCCATTGGGCCAACGCCTTCCGCCGACGACGACCTGGCGGAGCAGCCTTCCGACTTGACAGTCTGTTTGATGAAGCATCAATGCGATAGCCTGCGATGGATGCAGTTCCGTGAGCGTCAGAAGATATGCGGCGGCATCCTGGCGGACGACATGGGTCTGGGCAAGACTCTAAGCATGATCGCCTTGGTTTTGGCTTCAGAGGAAGCCAAGAAAAAGAAACGAGCTGATAGGAAGCAGGCTTTGGAAGCCAAGTGGAACGAGGAATTCCATCGACTGAATGGTAAAAAGATACGCAAATTCCGCATATTCGATGATGAAGAATCCTCTGAGGCTGAGGAAGAGGAGAAATACGAGCCGCCGCCGCCGAAGCGAGAGCGTGTGAGCGACATGCCCGAAGCGGAGATCTCCGAGTCGGATGATGAGGTGTACGTCGGGAACATGCGCTTTCCAAAGGCTGCCACATTGGTGGTTTGCCCCATGAGCGTAATGTGCCAATGGGTACAGGAAGTCGCCACCAAAGTGGCACCGAACACCATGAAGGTGTTGACCTTTCACGGTCCCAATCGCCACGAAATTGGAGTGCACCGTATCACAGGCTACGACATGGTGATTACCTCGTACAACACGGTGGTGAGTGAGCACAAGAGATTCGGCAGTGCCTCGGCGCTCTTTGCAGTCCACTGGAAGCGCGTGATCCTCGACGAGGCGCACATCATCAGAAACGTGCTGACCAGTGCCTGCAGTTCCGTCTGCCAGCTAAGAGCACGCTACCATTGGGCCCTGACTGGCACTCCGGTCCAGAACAAAGCCATCGATGTGTTCGCCCTGATGCAATTCTTGGACGTGCCCAATTTCCGAGACCTTCAGCAATGGCGAAAGTATTTGAATGAGGGCATGGCAGGCCATCGCAGGCTGAACTTCTTCATCAAGCCCCTCATGCTGCGCCGGACAAAGCAGCAGCTGCAGGCCAGTGGCGACATGCCCGCCCTGCCTGACCTGCATGTCGAGGTGATATGCGTGGAGCTCTCGGAGCCGGAAATGGCTGTCTATCAAATCCTGTCTTCCCTGTCGCAAAAGATCTTTGCCCAGTATCTGCAGCAACGCGAGAAGGGCAACAGCGATCTGAACTACTACTCCTTGGAGAAGACTCCGCAGTTTATCAAGGACATATTTGACGCCAAGTATACGGAGATCTACAATCGATTTCTGCACTCGCTTGGTTACAATCCAAGGGAGAAAATAAAGGGTATTGTCATTCTGGTTCTCCTATTGCGCTTGCGACAGTTTTGCTGCCATCCGGGAATGATGCTTGGGGTGAGTATATACTTGTAAATATTTGGTTTCCATAAAGAATCCCTAATCCTGTCCCTGAACAGATGATCTGTGGTTCACTGACCGCCGAAGAGGTGCACAACGTAAAGGTCGATATGGGAGATGAGGATGGACCCTTACGAATGGATGTCCTTGCCGAATTGGAAAAGTATCCCAAGTCCAAGCAATCTGACAGCGAAGAGGATGCCCTGGACGATGAACTCCGTCCAAAAATCAAACTGGAAGACATCAAAGATGACACGGTGCCTTGGGAAAATGTAGGGGAAGAGAAAAACTGGTGGGAAATGAATAATGGTCCGCGCTCGGGTCACTATTCTTCGGATCCGTTGGATGGAGCCAGGGCTCTCAAGCTGCTTAATCCCCAAAATCCCATCTTTGAATTCGAGCGGCCCTCCGCCAAACTAAAGCAGATTTTCGATAAAATCCAGGAAATACTCACCAGCACCTCGGATAAAATCATTGTCGTCTCCCAATGGGTCACCTTTTTGAGCATCATTCGCAAGCGTTTGCAGGATATGTCCTGGCAGACGCTCGACTTTACAGGTAAGTTGAACGCCAAAGACCGCGAGGAAGTTCTTTGCGATTTCAACGATGTCAGCAACGACAAGCGGATTTTGCTGCTTTCCCTCACCGCTGGCGGTGTGGGATTAAATCTCAATGTGGCCAATCACTTGCTGCTAATAGATCTGCACTGGAATCCGCAGCTGGAGCGGCAGGCTCAGGACCGTATCTACAGATACGGTCAAAACAAACCCACATATATCTACCGCTTCATGTGCTTGGACACCATCGAGCAGCGCATTAAGGCTCTGCAGGATTACAAGCTGGAGATTGCCAAAGTGGTCTTGCAGGAGGGCGACGTTGTAGCATCGCACGGTGGCGGTGGTCTCAATCTCGAGGAACTCAAGAGGCTGTTCGCGATGTGAGCATCAAAATAATCGTTTTGATCGTCGTTTTGATAACCAGAAAATTAGATTTTTATGTTTTTTGTTCTTAAATCTAAGCAGTTTAAGTTTAAGCAGCAGCAATTACGAACTGTATTATGATTTTCATGTGATTTCGAAACCAATGTAATTGTTTGGTTTGTTAAGTTAATATACAATCGTTGTGTTCTCCTTTCAAATGTAAATTTAAGCAGTCCATTTTCGAACTTTAAGTATTATAATTTTCTTGTGATTTCGAAACCAATTTGAATCTTTTGTTTGTTAAGAAAACAATGTGTTCTTTCGTTCTAAGTTAATACAATCGTTGTATTCCCCTTTCAAACGTGTCGTTTAATCAAAAATAAGAAGACAATAAAAGTAAATACTTATTCGTTTATTCAAAGAGTGCCTTACTGACTAGAAACTGATGGAGATGACAAAGAAATTAGAAAATATGGACAGATGTATTCGTTATATCACCAAATTAAAGTAGACTTTGCTTAAAAATAAATGAAAACAGCAGAAACTAACCAAGAGAAACTCTCAAATATCAAAAATTAGTACGAGGAAATTAAAAGCTTAAAGCTTAAAAGCTAAAATTCGTATTACTAAATATGAAGCTTTATTAATTCCTATAACAAGTATTTAATTATGATAATAGTAAAAAAAAAAGTTTGTGGCTCAAACGAATGGTTTATAACAATTACAAAGTTAGAAATATGTAGCACTCTTAATTTGTTTGTATTCCTCATTTCGAGTCCCCTTATATGTATTGTGGCCAACGCCACTGCAAAAATTGTCCCGAGTTGGCAGGGCCATCAGCTGTTTCCCATTTGGAGTGCGGAAATATGTCGATGTGTTTATGAATATTACGCCGTTCCATGCACAAACTAATAGTTATGTGAGTGGCTTGGCGGCAATCACAACAAGCACTACCTCTCTCTCTGATTTCTCGCTAGCCTGGATAAGTTGGCTCGTATCGCATTTCCCAAAACCGCAGCTCGTTTGGCCGTCTGTGAAAATAACTTCAAGCGCCACTGCGGCATTTCTGGGACAGGGAGCCGGGAAAGCAGGAAAATGCTGAGCCAACTACCTCTCTACGCTGGCGGCGAGATTGTCCGGGGATTCGGACGCGGCTCCAAAGAGCTGGGCATTCCAACAGGTTGGTGGCGATGCGCACTGAGCCCCGAAGGTCATTGCTAATTGATAACCGCTCATTGTTTCCGCGCTGTTAGCTAACTTTCCACTGGAGGTGGTGAAATCCCTGCCGGAATCCTTGCCCACGGGCGCGTACTATGGCTGGGCGAATGTGGACAATGGACCCGTGTACAAGATGGTGCTTAGCATCGGCTGGAATCCCTTCTACAACAACAAGGAGAAGAGCGTGGAGACGCACATGCTGCACGAGTTCAACTGCGACCTGTACGGCCAGATACTGAAGATCTGCATAGTGGGCTATCTGCGACCGGAGCGCAGTTTCGACTCCCTGGAATCCCTGATAGCCGCCATTCAGGGCGACATAGCAAAGGCCAAGGAACTGCTGGACCAGGCGGACAAGGCCAAGCTTAAAGAGGCTCCATTCTTCGTCGAGAAGTTGTGACGGAGAGCGTTTTATAAAGATTATTCCAGAAGCTATCTTATCACGTAAAATATTGACCCAAGTACTTAAGCTGGCTGTTTGGCATTAAATTCCGGTTCCCTCATCATGACACCAAAAAACCAAAGCTATCTCGTTTACATTTTGTATAGGATTCTATCTGCTATTCCTGCCTAAGATTATGATTCATGATTCCCCTGGGTGAAGGCTGTGCAGATGTTTTGCCAGCCAATGGCTGTATGATTAAGCAAATGTACATAATGTATGAATATGTATTAAAAAGAAACCCTAAATAATTGATTTATAATAAAAAAAAATATTTATACACGTTTGTTTAATACAACTTTTACGCCATTCAGTTTGAAAAAATAGTTTTTCTTAAGCTCATCTATCGATCAGCCAACTATCGATAGACCGATCAATATAAGGCTTGATCGCCGATGTCCCCCACGACACCCCCTGACCCCCACCGCACTAAATTAAGCTGCGGCGTGCGAAGCGTGCGAGGATTTTTCGTGTATAAAACAGTTGCGTAAACCAACAGGTAAGTCAGATTGCCGCCAGCTGCACCAGAAACTGCAATATTCCAACCAATTACCATATTGCACATTGTATTTACCAGCAGCAACATGTCGACGCCACAGCAACAGCAACAGCAGCAGCAGCAGCAACATGTGCGCGTGGTCGAGCAGCAGCAGCAGCAGCGGCCGCAACAGGTGGAACCTGCTGAAGAGGTCGCCGCGACCTCCACGGAATCCATATCGGCCAGCAAGGAGCTAACCGGTTTGACCCACGAGTGCGGCGTGTTTGGGGCCATTGCTTGCGGGGATTGGCCCACGCAGATAGACATTGCGCACGTGATTTGCCTGGGACTGGTGGCGCTGCAGCATCGCGGGCAGGAATCCGCTGGCATTGCCACCAGCGAGGGCAACTGCTCCAAGAACTTCAATGTGCACAAGGGCATGGGCATGATCAGCACCCTGTTCAGCGACGACTCGATGAAGAAGCTCCGCGGCAACCTGGGCATTGGACACACGCGCTACTCCACCGCTGGCGCCTCCGAGGTGGTCAATTGCCAGCCCTTTGTGGTGCACACGGCCCATGGAGCCATGGCCTTGGCCCACAACGGCGAGCTGGTCAACAACGAATCTCTAAGGCGTGAGGTCTTGGCCAGGGGAGTGGGTTTGTCCACCCACAGCGACAGTGAGCTGATTGCGCAGTCCCTCTGCTGCGCCCCCGAGGATGTCTCGGAGTTGGATGGACCCAACTGGCCGGCAAGGATCAGGCACTTTATGATGCTGGCCCCGCTCTCGTACTCGCTGGTCATTATGCTGAAGGATAAGATCTACGCGGTGAGAGATACCTACGGCAACAGGCCGCTGTGTATTGGAAAAATCGTACCGATCAACGCGGGACATGGAAATCGCGAGGATACGCCTGCCGACGGTTGGGTGGTGTCCAGCGAGAGCTGCGGCTTTCTCTCCATTGGAGCGAGGTATGTGCGAGAGGTGGAGCCCGGCGAGATTGTGGAGCTTACGCGGGATGGTTATCGCACTGTGGACATTGTGGAGCGACCCGATTTCAAGCGCATGGCCTTTTGCATCTTTGAGTACGTGTACTTTGCCCGCGGCGACAGTATCTTTGAGGGTCAAATGGTGTACACAGTGAGGCTGCAGTGCGGCCGGCAGCTGTGGCGCGAGGCACCCGTGGAGGCGGACATTGTTAGCTCCGTTCCGGAGTCGGGAACAGCGGCGGCGCATGGATATGCCCGGGAGTCGGGCCTGGACTTTGCCGAGGTTCTCTGCAGGAATCGATATGTGGGACGCACTTTTATACAGCCATCGACCAGATTGAGGAAGCTGGGGGTGGCCAAGAAGTTTGGTGCTCTGTCGGAGAACGTGGCTGGCAAGAGATTGGTCCTCATCGACGACTCCATCGTGCGGGGCAACACCATTGGGCCGATAATCAAGCTGCTGAGGGATGCAGGCGCAAGGGAGGTGCACATTCGCATAGCTAGTCCGCCGCTGCAGTATCCCTGCTATATGGGCATCAATATACCCACGCGCGAGGAGCTGATTGCCAACAAGCTGAACGCCGATCAATTGGCCAGACATGTGGGCGCCGACAGTCTGTCTTATCTCAGCGTGGAGGGTCTCGTTGAGGCGGTCCAGCAGAAGCATCGGGAGGCAGGCGATGGCCAGTCCAAGCCCAAGGGTCACTGCACCGCCTGCCTCACTGGCGAGTATCCCGGCGGACTGCCCGACGAGTTGAGTTGGTAATCCCGATTGCACAGACTATGGAAACCAGTTTAATTACTCTCTTTTGCCCACCAACCCCACACAAACCGAACGATTGCAGTATCAAAAGCCATTGAGGGCGCGGAATTGAGGTCACAAATTTTGCATTTAGATTATCCTAGCATTACAGACTCACTCACTCACTCACTTACCCATTCCCATTTACACTCTCTCTTCCTTCTTAGATCCTAAGTGAAAGCCCATCGAGCTCAACCCAACTTGTTTTGTCTCTGAAACTACAAAACTACTACTAGTACAAAATATAGCCCTCTATGTTGCCCCCCTTGAGTATATGCATACATATAAATGTTTTTGATTCAGAATGCCAATAAAAAAGACATTTAGAATAAGAAGAAACCTAAAATGAAGTATTTTTCTATAAGAGCGACACCTTGAGGATATGGAATTACATATCCGATATGTAATCCAATCCAATGCAAGGCAAGGTTTGTTCAACCAGCCAGTCGGTGGCCAGTCGGGTTATGCTTCATGTCATAAGCAGATCAAGGGAGTGATAAATCTATAAACTCATTACCAGCCAGCATTTGGAAGACCGTTTTTACCAGCTAGCATTTGGTAGATAATTTTTACACTAAAAACCCCAGATGAGTCGTTTTAGAGTCGTTGAAATGATTAAAAAAGGTTTCAAGACTTGAAAATGACTGATAAATGCTCTTAAAATATGTTAATGAAATAACAATAACAAAATGTAACTCCATTGAAAATGTATCCTCTGAGGACTCGAAATACGATTTATATATGACTCAAAAAAGATTGCTTATGGTCCAATAAATGAGTTTTAAGCAACTTTTAATAGCATACAATTTTCTCCCGAAAGCAGCATCATTTGTGATCACGAAACAAGCGGATTTATGCTAATTTTGAGCGAGAGCCTATAGGCTAATTTTAAACCAGAGAGCAGACTCGAAAAAGACTCAAAAATTGATCAGAAATTTTCTAAAATACTTGCTGGGTTGACAAATGATTCTACTTTTCCGAATTTAATACAAAAATTTAAAGAAAAGCTAGACTTTTTTCTGTTTTCTTAGGTTTTGTTATAATAATATTTATTCTTAATAAAATTTATGCTCAGGAAAAGATCCAACAAACTCTGTACCAACTTAAGATCATTGGAACTTAGGACTCCAGCATATTCTCAAAGTCCTTCAGCTCCAATTCTCGCTCGATGACCTGCGTATACAGATTGTCGAGCGTTTCCTGCATGCGCTGCTTCAAGGTGGCATTCTGGATGGAGGCAATTTCCGTGGATTTCTGCGACTGCTGCGCCTTCAGATCACTTATTTGCCGCGTCAACTGACTGATTTTCTCGTGGACCTGCTGCTGCGTGTACTGCGGCTGTGGATCGTCCATGAACTCCATGTTCTCAAACTCCTCACGCTTGGCCAGCATCGAGTTGTCGTAGAAGCCACTGGGAGCGGCCAGGTTGGAGCTGGAACCGGCGGCACTCAGCTTGGGACTGCTCGGCTCCTGACCAAACATCGACTTGCTGAACTCATTCTGCTCCATTTTCAGACCGCCAGCACCCGCATTACTGCCACTGGCGGCGCCAAAGAAGTCCGACATGCGCGAGTCGTCGGCTGAGAGGCGTGAGGATTCCTCCAGCTCCCGCCGCTGGCCGGTGGTGTTGCCCCGCTCGGGTTCATCCTCGTCATCGGTGGTGGACACCTCCTCGCCGAAGATGTCGTGGGCAGCCACGCCCATGTTGGGCGCTCGGTGGCTGGGAAAGTTGCTGGTCTCGTCGTCATCGGACTCCACATTGATATCCCGCTGCGAGCTATTTTCCATGAGGGTCTTGTCGCTGGCATTCATGGTGGTTTCATCCTGCATATCGTCATCGGCATCGTTGTAGGGCTTGATGTCCGATTGATCCAGGTCATCCATGGGCTTGTCCTCCTCGTTGATGATCTCGTAGTCCACTCGAACGGCTTCGTTGTCAATGCGAAGCAGGTGCTTCACTTCCTTCTCGATTTCCGGGGCCTCGACGTTCTTCTTTTTCAGAGTTTTTCGGAATCGTCGTTTCCGCACATTCTTGCACGGCGGCGTAATGCCGTGTGGAAACAGATACTTCTTGTCCACCTTGTTGGAATCCTTCTTCTTGTTCTTGTTGGGTGACTCCTTCTCCGTCTCGTCCTCGGGATCCTCTTTGCAGATGAGTATCTGGCAGATGTCCGCTGACTTGTAGAAGCTCTTATTGTCGATGGTCTTGTAGCTCTCGACAACGGTGGGCAAGTCTACCAGCTTTGCGTACAGCAACTGGTCATCCAAGCGGACTTCGCCATAGCGAAGATCTTGGTCCAGTTGAATGGTGAGTCGGTCCTTTACGGTGCCGGCATTTATAGCCTCGTGGACGCCGTCAGCGAGTTCCTTTGGGGATTATTAAAGATTCGAGTCAACTATTGCCGGGCATTGGGTAAACAAGGCATGACACCTCACCTTGGGTATGCGCATAATAAACTGGCTTTCCAGCTCCACGCCATCCTCGCGCGGCTTGTGGTCCCCTTGCTTGACCTTGTCGCTTTTCTTTTCCAACATTTTGAAACGATTTAATGGTTTAAATAAGCAATTTTTAAAGAAGTAAACATTTGTGTTTGTCTAACTTGGATTTAAAGTGTTGAAAAGCCACTGCATATGAATAGGTCACGACTTTCATTAAGAACCTATGGATTATTTTGTTCACTTAGTTACTAAAAAAATAAACATTAAATCTATTCAATTTATTAATTCTGGGCTTAAAAATGATTTCATTAAAGAAAATTGTTTAAAAATATTAGAAAACCTGCTAGTCACGAATGATTTGTGAGCTGCTCAACACTGCTCGTGAAATATCGCCTGGCCAATTGTCATAACCAACCCTGTGCTCCAATTTTCTTCTTCTCATCCCTTTTGCTATGACGGAAAACACGAATTAATGTGGATTTTGCCTAGTTTATAACATAGAAACGCATAGGAAGTTGAATAATTAGTGCTCACGTGAGTCGAAGGGGAGAAAGCAAGGCGGACGACATGCAGGCAAAGAGAATGCTGGCCGCTTTTTCGGCGCTTCTGCTCTTGGGCACCTGCTCGGCGCTGTACGAAGACCAGATCAAAAAGTTCGACTGGTGAGTGGTGGCATGATATCTCTGACCATTGACCCGGCGTTAATCCCGGTGGTTTTACTGCAGGCGAGGCGTCAATGTGGGTGCCATGCGGCAGTCCCGCGTGGACCTAAACCACTTTCAGCCGCGAATTCTGCTCAGCACGCAAGAGGGTGTCGTGGCCAGTGTCTGCGTGAAGACCGGCGATGTGGTGTGGCGCCAGGTGCTGGAGCAGAAACCGCGCGGCGATGTCAAGCTGCTGCAGGTGAGCGGCTTCTCGGACGACAGCAGTGACACGGCCGCCGCTCCCATGGGCAGCAACCTGGGCTTCGATATGCTCACCGTTCAGGGACATGCGCCGGCTCTGGTGCGCGGCTGGAACACCAATATGGGTGCCCTCGAATGGGAGTGGTCCACCATGCCACTGAACACGGAACGGGCCCAGGATGGTCTTTGGTTCTACAGCAAATCCGTGCTGTACCACGTGGTGCCCACCTGGCGAAGCCACTTGGAGGTTACGGCCTACTTTGCCAGTTCGGGCCACAGCACTGGCAGCACCAGCAAGGTAATGGCCTCGTGGATCACGCCAGAGAGCTGCCTCCTCAGCGGCACCTACTACATCTGTGTGGAGGGCAAGCAGTTGATCAGCCTGGATTTGGTGTCCAAGAGTGCGCAGGCTTTCCGAACAGCGCTTGAAACAGAGCCTAGAAGTAAACTGCAAGCCTTGGCGGTAAGTTAAACATTAAAACATAAATCTCGTGCTGTTTATAGCCTTCAAGTGCTTTCATTTAATAGGGTTTGAATGGCGTGCTTGTTGCGGATGGCAAACTCATTAGTGTCAACAAGGATCAGGCCGTGTGCAGTGACCTGCAAAGTTCCAGCTATGCCGTGGGCAGCTTCAACTATCGCAAGATTGTGGCCTATGCGGATGTCACTACTGGAGTGGGTTTCTGTTATTGTACATCCCTTAATATATTCATATTAATGAGTTTTCTTCACTTAGATTCTCAAAATCAATGCCGTTTATCTGGACAACTGCTCGCCGGTGGCCGAACTTGATCAGAGTCTGCCCTTTCCCGAACACTTTGGCCAGCCAACGCTGAATAGCTTCGACTGCAAGCTGAATCGCAATGCCGAGGGCAAGGGTTGTCTGTTCCTGTTCAGCACGAGTGCCGAGTCTATTCTGGCCGTGCAGCAGGGACGCATCCGTTGGTCGCGCGAGGAGGCTTTGGCCAATGTAATTGATACACAGTTTGTGGATCTGCCGCTGGCCGATACAGAGGGCACACTGGAGAATGAGATGAGAGGCAAGGCCGGTGAGTATGGTTTTTAGAAGTAGCTATACTTTAATTGTGATTCTAAATGATTTATTCCCAAAATTGCCCACCAAAGTGGATTTCACAAGTTTCGAGAGTAAGTTAAAGAGTACAAGAATGTTGTCTTTAGTTGTGATTATAATTTGCAATACAAGTTTGTAAAATGCTGTTGAAAATGTGCACACAACCACCTTTTTTTTAGTTTGTTATGCAAGCCTACTTATAATTTATTTCAAACCACTCCAAATTATTATATTATCTCATGGTTATTGAATAAATTCGCCCCTTTAACAGGAGACATTGTCAGCGCCTTTTTGCGACGCATCACCACACAAGCTGTTCAAATCCGTAGCCTGTTCCTTCATGTCATCGGTCTGGGTCCCCCGCCAACGGCCACTCAGCGCGCTGGCCTGGTTCGTGATTCCTTTGGCCTGCACAAAATGCTTGTGGTGCTGACGCGTTCTGGCAAAATCTTTGGCATTGACAACATCTCCGGCAAGCACCACTGGCAACTGTATTTACCCAATGTCAAGGGCTTTGACAATGCCGAGGAAATGCGTTTGATTATCCAGCGTTCCGCCAAACACTTTCCCCTGCAGCCACTTTGCACCATTTTGGCCAAGGATGCTGTAAGTCTAATTAAAACTCTGGCTTATTTCGCTTGTTAAAACCCTTTTTCTTTTTTGTAAAAGGAAAATGGCAACGGAGTGCTGTATCGCTTCAATCCCATCACCGGGCAAGCCTCTGAGGGCGGCCTTTTGCAGCTGGACTACAAAGTCAAGCAACTGTCGTTGCTGGGCGAGACGGAAAAGGACTTTGTCAAGGGAATTCTCTTATTGGATGCCTCCAACAAGGTTCATGTGTATCCCCAGCATGCCACTTCACTGGTAGGGCTCTATTAATTATAATTTTACATAATAGTTTCTCTCAAACACTTGGTGTTGTTATATTCACAGGCCGACGGCTTGTATCTGTACACAGCCGATGTGAAAACCTCCGAGTTGACTGGCTACTTTGTGAAATATGCGGGCGGTGTAAGTTTGCCTGTTTAAAGTTCTACGAACTCTTCCCTAATGTCCCCTGTTTCCGCCAGCAACTGTCGAGCACACACATTTGGAACGTTCGCCTGGGCGGCCACAATTCAGAGCAGCAAATTATTGGAGTGGCCGGCAAGAATCCCATCGAGCATGTTCACTCGCAGGGGCGTGTTTTGGGCGATCGTTCGGTGCTGTACAAGTACATCAATCCCAACTTGATGGCTTTTGTTACACAGGCTCCAGATGCCACCCATAAATGTGAGTTTTATATATTTCAATCTATTAACTTCGTCACTAATGTCCCCCCTCTCAGCTGTTCTCAATTTGTATCTGGTCGATGTGGTCTCTGGCTCTGTAATTTTCACCATGACGCATCGCAAGGTGCGTGCTCCATTGAGCATTGTCCACTCAGAGAACTGGCTGGCTTACACCTATTTCAACGAGAAAGTACGACGCACAGAGATTAGTAAGTCATCAAACTTTAGCTTTAACAAATTAACACCAAGTTAATGTTAATATTTCCCTTTAAAGCCACCATTGAGCTGTACGAGGGCAAGTCGCAGGCCAATAGCAGTGTTTGGAGCTCCCTGCAGGCGCCACCAATGCCGCTTGTAGAGCGTCAGTCATACATTATCCCCACCATAGTCGAGGCTCTGAGGGAGACGATCACAGAGCGCGGAATTACCAACAAGCATGTGCTGAGTACGTCATTACAAACTCATATTTGATCAATTGTTGCTAATCAACATTTAAACACTTGTAGTTGGCACCGCCAGTGGTTCCATTGTGGAAATGCCTTGGCATTTGCTGGACCCCCGCCGTCCCATTGCCTCCACGACGCAGGGACGAGAGGAGGGAGCTATTCCCTACATACCCGAGTTGCCTTTGCCAACGGAGAGCCATATTAATTACAACCAGACGGTCGCACGCCTGCGTAACATTTACACAGCGCCCAGCGGTCTGGAGAGTACCTGTCTAGTCGTTGCCACGGGCTTAGGTGGGCATTACATACACAACATGGATCCTTAAATGTTTACTTATTCTTTTCTTTGGCAGATTTGTTCGTTACGCGCGTGGCGCCATCAAAGACGTTCGATTTGTTGAAGGAAGACTTTGACTACATATTAATTTCCATAGTGCTAGTCGCGCTCACTTCGGGCTCGTTGATTGTTAAGCATTTAGCGTCGCGTAAATTGCTCAAGCAGGCGTGGAAGTAACGTAACTAATTAATTAATTAACTAACTAATTAATTACAATTTTACTGCGACCAAAAAAATACAACAAAAGCGAGGACGGAATAAAGAGCAGAGAAGAGAATATTGATATATTAATAATGCAATCGATAAACCCCACTTCTCAAACGCTAAAGCCTAGGCAATTATTTATAAATAATTATATAGAGTTAAACATCAGATAATTATAATTAGCTGTTGAAAAGGTTTTCATTGCATTTTTTGTGTTCCTTAATTTCTGTACGTTTCAATTTCCATTTATGAAAAATATCAGCATTGAAAGTGTGTGTTTGAAAAAAGTGTAGCTAATAAAAAGCATTTGTAAAGGAGGATAAAGGTAAAAAATCAAATAAAAAAGAAGTTTTTCATCAATTTAAATGAGTTGGGAGAGCAAAAGTGTTTTTATTTTCTACTGAAAAGTGTTTTAGCATTGTTTGGGCTTGATGTTTCATTAAAAAATGTGGATTTTTAACCTGTATTCTTAGAATAAATTTATATTAAACAAGATATTTAATATTTAAATAAATTGTGTGGGAGAAAATAATATCAAAAGAATGCCGCCCAACACGGCTCTCTTGCCGTGGTATTCGTTTTTATCGATACTTATGCGTTGTTACTGAAATACTTTGTCTTTTTCTGAATTCAAAATTTATAAATTAATTATTTATTTATTTATTTCGCCAACAGAGGTACCTCCTTAACTGGCTAATTATATATTTAATTAAAACAATTTGCAGCTAAATATATGTACAACTCCTTCTTAACTGCATCCCTAGCAGAAGCTGGGTCCATATTTAATGTATGTTTATGTTAATATTTTATTTAGAATCGACACGTAATATCTGAAATGCGCACGATATATATCGTTTATAAGATTTATAAGACTTTCCAACACTGGGCCCGGTTCCCCCTGCAGCTGATTGAACATCTGTTTGTTCTTCTTCTTTCCGCTGTGCTTTACCAAATCAAAGCAATGGCACTGCGTGTTTTTGGCTTAAATTTAGTGAAAACTAACAGGAATCTCCTACATAATGGATTCAAGTCACCTGCCCTTCCCACAGGCCATATGGTAAGCGAAAAAGAAGTTCCCAAAAAGCGTAAATTACCCGAAATTCCTCACATGGAAACTTATGCCTCCACCGTTTGCATAACTTTTCAGGCGGCGGCGACGGCTTCATTCGCCACCGAAGTGACCGTCCAGGCTGCTCCGGCGGCTGTCCAAAAGCAAAAGGTCAGCAAGGCCATGCGGGCGTACCTGAAGCGAGCCAACGAGCACGACGAGTTCATGAAGACGCAACATTTGGAGTTCCAAATAGGCAAGCGGCACCTGGCCAACATGATGGGCGCCGATGCGGAGACCTTTACGCAGGAGGATGTCGATGTAAATGGCAGAGCCAAGAAAGGAACCCAGATTTACTAATTATAACTCATTTACCATCTAAAGGAGGCGATATCCTATCTATTTCCCTCGGGCTTGTATGATCCCAAGGCACGGCCAGCCATGAAATCGCCGGATGTGGTATTCCCAGCACGCAAGGCCGCAGAGTTCGATGAGACGGGCAGGCCATTCCACAGTTTGTTCTATACGGGCAAGCCCAACTTTTTCCAGTTGCTGCATGTGAGTTGCAAGCCATCTTCTCTTAAGATTATTTGATGTGTTTTAACTATGTATTCCTATGTCTTTCTCATATTTCAGGATATTGTGGAGGAAACCAACAAGCTGGCGGATTTAGAGGAGCGCTTGCTGCGTCGCGGCAACAAACCTGATGAAAACCAGAAGCTGTAAGTCATGTCTTATGTTTTAACAACTATTTAGTTTATTATTTATTATTATTATTATTTATTCCAGTGAAACCGCTGGCTTTCAGCTGCTGCCCAAAGATCAGCTCGAACTTTTGCTGGTGGAGAGCATTGCGGATATTGAGTACTCCAATTTCTGCAACTCTATGGATCGCCTGATTGCCTCGCCTTATGCCTACAAGAGCAAGGCTTTCATTGAACGATTCCTGAAGCCGCTCATGGATCAGTCCAAGCAACTGGAGGTGCCTAAGCCAAAGATTGACGAGGAGGGACGTCAGTATATAACCACCTACGAGTGCCTGCGCAAGACAGCAAGAGCTGATGTTACTGTCCGACTGCCGGGCACGGGGAAGATCAGCATTAATGGAAAGGATATATCCTACTTTGAAGATGAAAATAGCAGGGAACAGGTGAGTCTCACGATTGTTATAGAGTTTTTTAGACCCTAGCGTTGCCTGGATATCTTAGTTTAGAGTTTCTCCACTTTAACTAGGGATGTGCTTATATCTACCATGAATTCAGACCTTCTGACCCCCCAAAACTAGTCCCTTGCGTTGCCAGGAAAATCTTAGTTTAGGGTTTCTCCACTTAAACCAGGAATGTTCTTTTCTTTTTACTATAAATTCGAACCTTCCAACCCCCCAAATCCCATCCCTTACCCCATTTCGTGCCTTGCCAAAATTAAATCTCAAACAACTTCATAACAATAGATAGTTTATTAAGCATATAAATTTGCATTAAATTATTATGTATGATGTACACACGATTCTCTGACGACAACGCCAAAACAACACAGCCTGAAACCAGCCACAAATCAATCCTGCCAACTGCTCGCCTCTAGTTAAACTAATCACTAGTCATAATAGTATTTGTATGGATAATAGTATGGTGTGGTATATGGCTATATATAGCGTATGTATACATAGGGCGCCAGGCGCATGGATATCAAAAATTTCATTAACTACAACTCGCTGCTACGGTATATAATATCAACAGTGTTCTGGATTTTTGTCTCGGGGTCTCGCCGACCCTCCGTCCGCCTTACGTCTAGGAAAGAGCTAACTATGGGGTTCATAAATATTCCAATAAATGCTACTGCTACTTGCGCAGATTCTGCTTCTGCTGATTGGATATGACAATCAGCAGCTTGTCAATCACCTTGCTGGCCTGCTGTTGCTGCGAGATGAGCGCCTGCTTCAGCTCCTGGATCTCCTGGGTGAGGAACTCGATCCGATCCGCATTGTCATCGATCTTGGTGGTTAGCGTTGTGAACTGGCCAGCATCGGGGTCAGCATCGGGCAGCACATAGCCCGTGGTGGCGCAGCCATTGTTATTGTTGTACTTGTTCTTGTACGACAAATAGTTCTCGGCGGGATTCTTTGAGGACACTGTGTGTCCAAAGTGTTTGCGCATCTTGCCCACTTCGTAGGCCTTCATTAGGATGTCTCTGGGCAAACGCTTCTCGCTGGGATTTAGCGGCTTGACACATAGAACCACTCGATAGGCTTGAGGGGAAACCAGCGCTGTGTAGTGCAGCAAATTTCGCAGCCAGGTGGGCAGATAGCCATTAAACAAAGCCGATTCTATGTAGCTTATCAGCTTGGTCTGACGCACCAGCTTGGAGAGTCCCGCTGTCTTCTTTAATCCCTGGATATCGTGCACGGCTATGCCCACCAGCAGGTTCATCAGAATGATGGTCACAAAGAGCAGGAACAGCACGAAGGTGATCTGCGCACTAACCTCCAGGAGAAAGGGTGGATCTTTGCCATCGGGATCGTTAATCAACAGCGACAAGTCCTGTTCTCCGATCATCATCACCAGCACCGTGATAAAACCCATAAAAGGATTGGCAAACGACGATGACGAGGGAAAGATCACACAGAAACTGATGGTGAACCCGATGAGCATGCAGGAGTACGCCATGAATAACTTGGCGAATTCTCCCTGAACCCTCGTATACATGGCCACATAGACATCGAAAACGGGAAGCTGTCCTATCATAAGCATGAGGTTCGTCCAACCCAGGAGCACTGCGAAGGCGCCTATGTGATTCTGGAACGTGTACGTCTGCTTGGTGTATATGTAGGATATAACAAAGACGCTGGTGATCACGAACCACTCCATGATGTTCTCCACTTGCGTCACATAGTGTCGAAACGAGGAATAGCCCGTTATGCCGTAAAGTTTCCGAAATATCTCGACTATGGTGATGGCCACCAGCACCCACCACTGCATCTCCATCACAAAGGGGTTGTTCCTCAGCATATCTCCCAGGATGGACTGCTTCTGGCACAGCTCCTGCGCCTGAATAGTCGTGTTATCGTCCTTGCTGCCATTGTAGCAATTGTGGGCCAGCGCTGTCAGCACGTAGAGTGTGAGGAAGAGCACAAAGCTGAAGCAGAAGATCAGCCTGCCGATGTAGTACTTGCGGATCTTGCCCCACTTGATGTAAAGGAACGAGGAACAGAGCGGATGCTCCAGAATCTCCTTCTGGCCCTCGTCGACAAAGGTGTTCAGGTAGCTAATCTCACGCGGATGACAGTGCTGCAACAGTTGACGGAAGTCTAGCTCCAGCTCCACCTCACGATTCACGGGGTCCTAGAAGTAGCAGAAAATCAGGATACACCTTACTCACTTTATATAGAACTATAAGTCCAACTAACCTGCGAGTGGTGCAGCGTGATGGCCGCGTCCAGCTTCTGCCTGATCATGGCCACCGAAGCTGGCGTCTTCCGGGTGATCACGTTCAGTGCTGAAGTGCCCTTCTTGGACTTGGTGGTCACATCCGCCCCATGGAATATCAGCATCTCCACGCACTGCACCAGGCCATCGAGTGCGGCCAAATGGAGAGCTGTAAACCCGTAGATGTCCTTGTGGTTGACATTCGCACCCCACTGGATGAGGGTCTCCATAATGTCGTAGGCATTCTCCGACTTTCCAACTGCCGCATGAAGGGGAGTGCGATGATCAAAGTCCTCGGCATTGGCATCGGCATTGCCGTTCCTCAGCAGCGACTCGACGCACTCCAAGCTGGAGGTTCTGGCCGCCAGGTGAAGGGGCGTGAAACCTCGATGATTCTTTAGTTTGGCATCCGCTCCCTTGGCCAGCAGCAGGTCCACGCACTCCACATTGCCCTCATCCGCTGCCAGATGCAGGGCCGTGGACTCCTTTTCACGGATGCAGATTCGCACATTGGCATCCGCATTGGGGGCATTCAGCAGAGCTTCCAGGCACTGCAGGTTGCCCAGATCGGCGGCCAGATGAATGGCATTGGTGCCATTCGGCTTGAGCGAGTTCACATCGGCGCCCTCGCCAATGAAGATCTGCAAACACTCCAAAGCATTCGATCTCACCGCGCAGTGCAAGAGGCTCTCCTCGCAATTTGGTTTATTAGTATCCTTGGCTATGTCGGCTCCATTGTTGATGAGGAACTTGGCCGCCTCAGCGGCATTTCCAAAGGCGGCGCAATGCAAGGGGGTGTAGCACTTGGACTGCAGATTGACATTCAGGCCCTTGGCCACCAGCAGGCCCAGCGTGGCCAGGCAGCCACTGAAGGCGCCCAGATGCAGGGCGGATATGCCATTTTGATCGCAGAAGTGGAGCTCGGCTCCGGCCTCCAGCAGACTCTCGATCAGATCCCAGCGCTTGAGGTAAGCGGCCCACAGGTAGCTGAGATTCTTCTCCAGCTTCGAGGCGGACTCGAAGTGGGTCCGGATGCTCTCGGCCACCACGTTGCCCTGCTCGATGTCCTCGAAGAGGCGCACACGGCCGGCGGCACTCTTCATCTGATCGATGAGACTGATCCGCAGCGTGTCGTTGCATATTTGGACACTCAGCTCGCTGGTCGGCTCCTCGAAGCTGTCGTACATGCTCGGCGCACTCTCCGCCGGCGGTGACGGTCCACACTCCATGTATTCGAATTCTCCAGCGGTCGGGTACTGGGCTTCGATCATGGCGTCAGTGTTGTTCCGCCATCGCACCATCAGGTTGGGTGGAATCGATTTGAAACTGTTCAAGGAGAAGGGAATGTAGTTAGTGGAGGATTGGGATTGTTTTTGAACTTGATGAGAAAAGAATAATGCGTTTTAAAATTGGTTATAATATTTAATATTTAAAATTATAGTTAGGCGGGGATTTCGTTGATAAAAATACCTTTGCATTTCCACTTACTACATATTTTATGATTGAAATACTATATTAAAGCTCTTAACGCCGTCAGTGTGGGATTCTCATCAAATAACTGGCTAATTTTATAATTGCAGTATAGAAATTCCTCATCAAATCAGACTAATGATTGTAAAAAATGATCAGTGCCTTTAAAATGTTATATCTTTTCTACTATCACATTTTATGCAACCAATTTTCAAGTACAATACATTAACACTTTTTAAAGATGATCAGAAATCAACTTAAAACTGACTTGGAAGTGGCATTTTATAAACAAATATTTAAATATATGAAGTAGCATATGTTTCTTAGAGTTTAGCCAATAAAAATCCTTTAAAATATTTATTAGGTTGTTTAGGAGTTATATTTAGTACCAAAGACATTACATACATTTTT
>JAEIIH010021099.1:0-13198 GCA_018904745.1 Drosophila orosa | reverse complement strand
GAGAACGAGTTTCGAACAAACTTGTAAGCCATAGTCAGGCTTATAAATACGAAATATCGTCATCAGACCTTTTTTAAATATTTCTTCTATATTCAAACAGAGTTTTTTATGTTTTGATTCAAGCTTATCGTCATCAGACCTATTTTAAATATTTCTTCTATATTCAAATGGAGTTTTTTATATTTTGATTCAATCTTAATTGCTGAATATTTATGAATAAAGATTCTTTAATTTAAATTATTCATCAAAGACTTTCGATTGAGTTTATTTATTTAAATGGAATTGTTTTAGTAATTATATATCTAATCTTATCCAGAAACATTTAATTACTTAATTTATCAAGCTGATATACATATATAAAACTCCTTATAGATAGTGAAGTAATTCGTTTCTAGTAATTTTGCCCATCGTTTATATGGATTTTTTAGCGTAATGATTTAGTAGCTCCCTCTAATTGATATATAGCACTACGGCAATCAACTGCAATTTGAAGTTTATCGCCGCAAATTGATTTGTATCCAATTGACCACCCTCGTCAATCCCTCGCAACTATTTATTCGCACGCTAACCGAATTAAATGAGTAATTTTCTGACGACGCAAATCCATTCGGTTTGACGCAAGCATTATTTGCTTGACAAAATTGTAGCACCATCAAGTTAATTAATTAATTAACCTATTCCCGGATCTCTTTTTGACTCTTTTCTCAACAGATTTCGTACTCCCGCAGCGAGTGATCCTGGCCATTATGGGCTTCCTGGCCATCCTCAATGCCTACACGATGCGTGTCTGCCTCTCGCAGGCCATCACGGTGCTGGTCGTCAAAAAGAATGTCACTGCCGATGACTCGGAGGCTATCTGCGAACCCGACGATCTGGACGAGGGCTCAAGCGTAAGTTCCTGAATTGAAATCCCTCAAGATTGACATATAGTAAATACCTTATAATAATTACAGACTGGCGGCGACTATAATTGGAGTGAGGAGACGCAGGGCTTGATTCTCTCCTCCTTCTACATTGGTTATATTGTCACCCACATTCCTGGCGGTTTGCTGGCCGAGAAATTTGGCGGCAAATGGACCCTGGGCATTGGCATCCTGTCCACTGCCGTCTTTACCATGCTCACGCCTCTGGCCATCGATCTGGGTGGTTCCGATTGGTTGATCGTCACTCGTGTCCTGATGGGTCTTGGCGAGGGTACCACCTTCCCTGCTCTGAGTGTCCTTCTTGCAGCCTGGGTGCCGGCAAATGAGCGCGGCAAGCTTGGGGCTCTGGTGCTGGGCGGCGGTCAGGTGGGCACCATTATGGGCAACCTGTTGTCGGGAGTGTTTCTCGATGCCTACGACTGGCCATTTGTGTTCTACTTCTTTGGCGGCCTCGGTGTCATCTGGTTTGCAATCTTTGTAAGTATTTCAATAAGTTTTTAAAGCGAACCTGATTAACATTATGCCTTCTCGGTCTAGGTCTTCCTGTGCTTCAGCGACCCCACTTCGCATCCTTTCATCAAGCCCAGTGAGCGCGAGTATCTGATAAAGGAGATCGGCACCATTAACCGCGCCGAGGACCTGCCACCGACTCCATGGAAGGCCATTCTCACCAATCTGCCCATGTTCGCCCTGGTCAGCGCCCAGATCGGTCACGATTGGGGCTTCTACATTATGGTGACGGATCTGCCCAAGTACATGGCCGATGTCCTGCAGTTCTCGATCAAGGCCAACGGCCTGTACTCCTCCCTGCCGTACGTGATGATGTGGATTGTGTCCGTGGGCAGTGGCTTCGTGGCCGACTGGATGATCCGTCGCGGCATCATGAATACCACGAATACGCGAAAGGTGATGACAGGACTGGCTGCCTTTGGTCCGGCCATCTTCATGGTGGGCGCCTCCTATGCCGGCTGTGATCGTGTCCTGGTCGTGGTCCTCTTCACCATCTGTATGGGTCTGATGGGCGCCTACTATGCGGGCATGAAGCTGAGTCCCCTGGACATGAGTCCTAATTATGCTGGCACCCTGATGGCCATCACCAATGGTATTGGAGCCATTACGGGTGTGATTACGCCGTATCTGGTGGGAGTGATGACACCAAATGTGAGTTTTCCTTGGGTACTTGCTCTTAAAATCATTAACTAACCATTAAATACCTTTGCAGGCCTCGCTGCTGGAGTGGCGCCTAGTGTTCTGGGTGGCCTTCGGCGTGCTTTTCGTCACGGCTATCGTGTACTGCATCTGGGCATCTGGTGAGGTGCAACCGTTCAATAACGCACCCATCCAACCAAGGACGATGGACTTTGAGGCGCAGGAACGCAAGCCGGAGGGCGGAAAGGCAAGGGCTGCTCTGGAGCACAGCTCCTAGAGGGCATTGCCAACGAATGTGCCATATGTACTGCTGTAGTCTAGTTCAAATGCTGCCAGCGGGGGCGCAGTTCAGATTGCTAGTTTTATAGTATTTCACGATCTGGCCAATGGAGCCCCGGCAGATGATGGCAGAAGGCGCCAAATGATTTAATTTAAGCGAATTTACTTACACTCCCCTCCTCCCCCTCCCC
This sequence comes from Drosophila orosa, assembly GCA_018904745.1. Taxonomy (NCBI): domain Eukaryota; kingdom Metazoa; phylum Arthropoda; class Insecta; order Diptera; family Drosophilidae; genus Drosophila; species Drosophila orosa. Next base: position 10,656 of record JAEIIH010021099.1, on the reverse strand, counting down.
ACGAACGTGCGCCGCGTACTTCTACGTATTCCTGTTGTAGCCAGGACCAGGATCCTTGTCGCACGCAACATACTCTCTTAATTATTATTTAGTATTTAAATGTAAATCAATCGCTTTTCACGTTTAAGACTTAAGAGCACGTCGTATTGCCGTATTGTAAAGCATCCAATGATGAAATAACTTGTACATTTTAGATTGTTGATCAATGTGTAAAGTGAAATGTGTTTTAACTGTCCCGTTTAAGACATTACTTGTTTTTATGATGACATTAGTCAAATAAAGTGTATAAAGCAAATTGTAATCAGTGCTAATGGTTTTTTCTTTAAGAATTATTCAAATAATTTAAAAAAAGTTTAAAAGGTTGGGTGGTGAAGATTTCTTTCTTTTAAGAGAAGTATAAGGATCATAACGGTTGAGCCTATGGAAAGAGCTCCAAATTGTAATCAGCACAAATGGTTTCTTATTTAAAAATTCTTAAAATAATTTAAACAGAGTTCAAAAGGTTGGGTGGTGAAGAAGTCTCTTTTTTAAGAGAAGTCGAAGGATCAAAGATCTAAATTGTAATCAATACAAATGGTTTCTTCTTTAAAAAATATTTCAAATAATAGAAAAACAGAGAAGGGTTGTGAAGACTTCTTTCTTTCAAGAAAAGAATAAGGATCAAAGCGGTTGAATCCATTGAAAGAGCTTCAAATTGTAGTCAAATTTTTAAAATGTATTAAAATAGTTGAAACAGTTCGAAAGGTTGGGTTGTAAAAGATTTATTTCTTTCAAGAGAAGTAAAACGATACAAATTATTAACTATACAGAAATAAACAAAACTTCTACATGGAACCAACCATTATCTGAATTCTACGGAAAATTCTCTGAATTCTACAAAAACTTCTGAAGCCAGCTTTTGGGCTTTGTCAGTCTTTACATTTATACAAAGGTTTTGAGACATTTCGACTTAAAAATAACCTTAATTCCTTTTAAAAAAGTATATAACAGCCTTTGATTTTAAAAATGGTGTAAGCCATATTTTCCTTGTTTCGAGAAATTTAGAGTTTTGCTTTTAAATGATTAAAAAGTATTTTTTTTAATATGGAATATGATTTTTCGACAGTATAAAAGTGCCAACGAACAAGTATTTATTATGATTGTAAACTTGATCACCAATTTTAAAAGGAACTGTGGTTTTGAAAGGTTGAAATGACTTATACCACATTCAAAATTAGCTGCATGACTTTAAAAATGACTTACATTATTACATTAAATATTTGTTTACAAATCGGATAAATATAATTTGTTGAATAGTAGTAAGCCCTCTCCTTTAACTCAAAGTTCTCAATCAATAAAGTGGTTAAAATGCTGCCCGCTGTTGAACAGAAGCTGAGCAATTTATTTATCTGTAAGTAAAGGATCCTGTCATTATCCCTTCACTACCCACCATCCTCCCCGCAGATCTGGAGGTCAAGCAGCGCGTGGTGCTCTGCTGCTTCACCCTCTTGGCCATCATTAATGCCTACACGATGCGACTGTGTCTGGACTTTTCGATGAGCCGCATTGTCTCCGAGTGCGACAGTTCCGCTGGAGTAGCTGGAGTAGAGGTGCTCAATCCAAAGGCCCTGCCCAACTGGCGGCTGGAACTGGCCATGCAACTGAACCAGACGACGAACCTTTTTATGAATAGATTAAAAGCGGGATGGGATCAGGCCCAGGATAAGGTGCGCCCGAATCGCCAGCGGAGGAGCAGCCGGGAAAGTGTCACAATGAAACCTTCCTCCGAGTCTGGCCAACGAATTAGTTGCTCGGAATTGTGGTCCTGCCAAACCCAATCTTTGGTGGTCATGGCCTTCTATGCCGGCTACATGATCTCCCACGTTCCTGGCGGACTTTTAGCAGAGCGATACGGCGGCAAATGGGTACTCAGTGTGTCCATTCTGTCGTCGGCGGTGTTGACTCTCCTTACCCCAGTTGCCGTGCGTTGCGGTGGTCCCTATATGCTGGTGGGTATCCGTCTCCTGGTGGGTCTTTGCGAAGGTCCCTGCTTTCCCGCCGTCTGTGCCCTGTTGGCCCAGTGGGTGCCCGAGCAAGAGCGCGGCTTGATGGCCAGTTGCGTGCTAAGCGGCGGCGAGATTGGCATCACAATAATCCAACTGGTCAGCGGATTGGTGATGGCCGAACAGGACTGGCCTCTGGGCTTCTATTTGGTTGGCGGTGGTGCTGTACTCTGGTTTCTGGGTTTTGTAAGTTGCTGAACTAACATAATTAATTATTAAAACAATTGAAAACCTCTTCACCAATCTTTAGACTCTTGTTTGCTATAGCACACCGGATCACTGCCCGTATATCCAAAGCGAGGAGCGGGATTACATCAAGTGCCATACAAGCGGTTCCCTGCTGCTGGTCCCCAGACAGGGAAGCGTGAATAGAGATGCTCCAGCTGCAGAGGTGGAGGAGGAGGCCACCAGAGGAACAGAGGGAGCAGAACGCGAAGACACCACAGTGATCAACTGTCCGACGACTCCCTGGAAGAGCATATTGACCAGCAAACCGTTGTGGGCCCTTGTCTCCGCCTCAATGCAGCATGATTGTAGCAAGCAGGATCTGCCCAAGGAGCTGCATATGCTGCTGGAAGAGTTGCGATCAAAGGGCAGTGGCCTGTGGCAGGAACTCATTGTCACACTTACGGCATCAGCTCCGCACATTGGCAATTGGTTGGCTTCGCTAAGCACGGGTCAGCTGAGTGATTTTCTCGTTGCCCAGCAGATCCTCAGTCGCACGCAGACTCGCCGTCTAATGTCCTGGCTGGTCTTTGTATGCGGTTCCATGTACGTGGTGCAGATGAAGGAGCCGGGAGCTCAATTGTGGAGCATTTTGGCCATGGGTGCCTATTATGCAAGCGTCAAACCTCTGCCGATGGACATGAGTCCGAACTATGCTGGCACCCTGATGGGCATCTCGGGTGGACTGGGCGCACTGCCCGGTCTCCTGTCGCCCTATTTGGAGCAGCTGGAAGCAGACTATGCTGTGGTGGGCAGCGTGCGTGCTACGCTCTGGATAATCGCTGCCAGCTACATCTCTGGCGATGTGCAGGCCTTTAACCAACCGGAAGTGGGGCCGCAATGAGAGGACAACTGGCTTGTTATTTGTTATTAATCTTAGGCTTAAACATAAGCTAGTGGTTTCTTGTCTTAGTGGGTTTCCTTAGGCAACAGTTTCTAGATTACATAAGTATGTACCATAATACATGTTGATTTCTATATGCTATATGCTATAGGTAGCTATAGCTAGAGCAGCATAAACGTAAACAAGCTTTATATATATATAAATAACAGGTAAATGATGGTCGATATTAACTTAGTTGGAGTAGGCTTGCTCCTGGTGGTGCGTCTCTGGCTAAATGCTCCGCTCCTCCCTCTACTACTCCCTGCTGCCGCTCTACAAGGCTCCCTGTGGCATAATTCCACTCTGGGCCATGGCCGACACTGTGTTCATGTCAATGCCCAGCTTCTTGGTGACATTAATCTGGGCCATTGCCGCGTTGCGCAGCGAATAGACATGTATCAACTCTGCCTGGCTCTTGGCATACAGCAGGGCATTCTCGAAGAGTTCGACGGCGTTTTTAAGCTGCGCCCGCTGCACCTCCACAGTTCCCAGGGTCTCGTAGGCCAGCTCACATTTGGGATCCACTTCGATGGCCTTGTTCAGCAGCTTAACGGCCGTCTCGACATCGCCGCGCCACTGCAGCACCATGATGGCCTGATGGACGATCAGTGTGGGACTCGTTGGCGCCAGTCGTGTGGCCTTCTCGTAGTATTCCTGCGCCTGATTGAACTGCTGCTGATCGGACAGCACCTGGGCCATCAGGCTGTAGCATTCAACGCAGTCGGGGAACCGCTCAATAGCCTCTTCAAAGCTGCGCATCACGGCCTCCAAACGCCTCTGGTCGCCGGACAGTAGCGACAGTCGGTACTCGGCATAACACTTCTGGACGTAGGCAATGGGGTGATTGGGTGCCAGCTGCACAGCCTTCTCGAATTCGACCAGCGCAGGCTCGATCTGCTCCAGCAGCAGCAGGATTTGGGCACGCTGGTGAAACACGTCTGGGTTGTTGGGCTTCAGCTTCTCCGCCTCCTCAAAGTCGGCCAGGCCCTTCTCGCGCTGGTCCAGCTGAATGTAGAGAGCGGCCCGCTTGAGGTAAGCATAGACTCGCATTGTGGGATCAGCATCGACTGTTGAAATGGGGATAATTAGTTGGAAATCATGGGAAATCAGTAAGTTATTCTTACCATTTTGTAGGATGGCATTAAAGTCCTGCTCGCTCTCTAAATAGGAGCCACACAGCAGGTGGAAGGTGCCGCGCATGAGCAGCGCCTCGACCTTGTACTGTGCCTCAGCTTCCGACGACTCAATCTCCTCAGTGCAGGCGGGTATAACGTCGTCGTACTTCTCCTTTAGGTAGGCTTGACGTGCTCTCAGGAATCCCTTGGCGGGTGCCAATTCTGTGTCCTGGGCGGGCGGTAGTTCCATGGTTTGCAATGGATCCGCAATAAAGGAACGCATGTAGGTACTGACGAAACAGGATGAGGGTACCACGGGCACCCTGGTGAGCATTCCCTTCTCGGCATCCAAACGGCCCGTCTCCTTGAGGACGCGATCCGCGAACATGATGGTCTGGTTGTTCTGGAACATTTCAAGTATGCAGGTGGCCGTGACATCGTCCAGGCACTCCATCATGTCTTTGGTGGCTTCATAGGCGCGGGCACGACGATAGTAGGCCTTGGCATAGCGCGGATTGAACTGCAGGGAGGCAGTGCAGTCCTCCTTTACCTTGGACCACTTCTTGAGCATTTCATAGGAGGCGGCGCGGTTCTGGTAGAAGATGGCCATGTCCGTACGGTGCTCCTTGGGACATTTGTCGATGGCCTTGTCGTAGAAGTTGATGGCCTCGTCGTATTTGCCGTTGCGATAGCAGATGTTGCCCTCGTTCTTGTAGTTGGTGGCTTCCTTCAGGGGCGACAGCTCCTCTCCCAGCTCGGCTGATTTCTTCTTGCGTTCCAGCTCCTTGTCCGGTGCAGTGCCGTCCAGGGAGATGCCCTGCTGCTCGATCTTGCCCTTGGCACGCTTTTTCTCCTCTCCGTCCGCATCCGTGGCCTTGCCGCCGGGCGCAGCGGTCCAGCGTTTAACCGCAAATGTGCCCAACCCAATGGCCAGGGGAGCGCCGAAGAGTAGCGCCACCTGCCATTTGTTCAGCTTCATCGAGCCAATGCTGAGGGACATCGCCATCGTGCCGGATACTGCAAGGAGAAGAGATTGATTTAGTCAGCGTTGGATCGGCGGGTAATTGTGTAATACACCGGCTGGCTTATCGCGTTCGTCGCCGTTGCCGTCGCCTTTGAGCCCGCTAAATGCCGGGCGGGGGGCACGTTGCTTCTTTCGCCTCCCCCCAACCCCATTGATTTTTCACACCCTCAAAACTTCGCGGCCGGTGACTTAAGCCATTCAGCTGGTGGTACTCACACTTTATCTAAACTTAAAACTGCTGTGAATTTAGCAAATATAGAACGTTTTTTGACCTATTTTCAGTTAAAACTTTAGAAACTTGGATTTATTGTAACTCTTTCGAGCACACGAAGGAACAGTGTGACTAAGTAGCCCCGTTTTTTTCGTTGCGAATGACAAGTGTTTCAAGTGTGCCGTGTGAATGGAATTTATTGGACCCACAGCCCGGTCACACTCCAATTGGAAAATGTTTGAGCTTTACAGCTGCGGTCAAGTTAGCAGGATTAATAATTTATTAAAAGGTAAAAAATAGTTATTCCCATTAAGAATTCTTGCATAATTTGCAGAATACACAATAATATTTGTACCAAATAATTTGTATAATAAATAATAATACAATTAATTTGCATAATCAATAATAATATTACAAATAATTTGCATTATAAATAATAATATAAATATATGTGGTATACAATTGTTTTAGATAATATTACTAAAATTAAATGCTCTACATTTTGTACACAATACATATTTTATTATAATTTAATCGCAGTTTTTTAGAGTACCTACCTTTTCTACTAACAAATATTAAATTTTTTTAATTTAACGGTATTATTATTAGCAAATTTTTCAGTATATCTTAAGCTACCCGCTGGTATATTTTGGCGGTCCCCGCTCTGGTCCCACTGGTTTTGGTGGCTGTGTCCCCTCGTGCGCGTGTTTTTATTTAAAATCTAGATTTATTAATTAAAAACTAGCCAGGATGTCCCTAATAACACGACTGCTGACCGGGAACAATGCCCTGCGTGTAAGGGCATTGGAAACTCTGGGCAAAGTAAGTGGGATAGCTAAAAACGAGCAAAAACCAAGGGCTTGTTATGTAATTGTAAGAAAAGCAAATAGAATTGATATAATTAATAACTTGCAGGCCGGCTACAGTTCGCATGCCAAGTTCTCGGAGCACAAGGCGATCGAGAAGATCCGGAATATAGGCATATCGGCGCATATAGACAGTGGAAAGACGACACTGACGGAGCGGATACTCTTCTACACGGGAAGGATTGCCGAGATGCACGAGGTGCGTGGAAAGGACAATGTCGGCGCCACCATGGACAGCATGGAGCTGGAAAGACAGCGCGGCATCACCATCCAGTCGGCGGCCACCTATACCCTGTGGAAGGAGACCAATATCAATATTATTGATACACCGGGACATGTGGACTTCACCGTGGAAGTGGAGCGTGCCCTTCGCGTTCTGGACGGCGCCGTGCTGGTTCTTTGCGCCGTCGGTGGTGTTCAGAGTCAAACCCTGACCGTGAACCGGCAGATGAAGCGATACAATGTCCCTTGTCTGGCCTTCATCAACAAACTTGATCGCCTGGGCTCGAATCCCTACAGAGTCCTGTCGCAAATGAGATCCAAAATGAACCACAACGCCGCATTCATCCAGCTGCCCATCGGTGTGGAGAGCAATTGCAAGGGAATTGTGGATTTGGTTCGGGAACGTGCAATATATTTCGATGGCGAGCATGGCATGAATGTGAGGCTGGACGAAATACCGCAGGATATGCGTGTGGAGAGCCAGGAACGGAGGCAGGAACTCATTGAGCATCTCTCGAATGCCGATGACACTTTCGGGGAGTTCTTCCTGGAGGAGAAACCCTTCACGGAGGATGACATGAAGGCTGCCTTGCGGCGAACCTGCATCAAGAGGACCTTTACGCCAGTGTTGGTGGGAACTGCCCTTAAAAACAAGGGCGTTCAGCCTCTGCTGGACGCTGTACTCGATTACCTGCCCCATCCCGGTGAGGTTGAGAATCTGGGCTTCATCGAGAAGGAGGGACAAGAGCCAGAGAAAATTGTATTGAATCCGGCACGCGATGGCAAGGATTCGTTTGTGGGCTTGGCCTTCAAACTGGAAGCCGGACGATTTGGCCAACTGACCTACCTCAGGTGCTACCAGGGTGTCCTCCGTAAGGGCGACAACATCTTCAATGCGCGCACCAACAAGAAGGTGCGTATCGCTCGTCTTGTTCGTCTTCATTCCAACCAAATGGAGGATGTCAACGAGGTGTATGCCGGCGATATTTTCGCCCTATTTGGAGTAGATTGCGCCTCCGGCGACACCTTCACCACCAATCCCAAGAATAACCTGGCCATGGAATCCATTTTTGTGCCCGAACCTGTGGTTTCAATGGCCATCAAACCGAATAACTCCAAGGATAGGGATAACTTCTCAAAGGCCATAGCAAGATTCACCAAAGAGGATCCCACCTTCCACTTCTTCTTCGACAACGATGTCAAGGAGACCCTCGTCTCGGGAATGGGTGAATTGCATTTGGAGATCTATGCCCAGCGTATGGAGCGTGAATACGGCTGCCCAGTGACGCTGGGTAAACCCAAAGTGGCATTTAGGGAGACGCTGGTGGGACCCTGTGAGTTTGATTATCTGCACAAGAAGCAGTCTGGAGGTTCGGGTCAATATGCCAGAATTATTGGAGTCATGGAACCACTGCCGCCCAATCAAAACACGCTCCTGGAATTTGTGGACGAAACTGTGGGCACAAATGTGCCAAAACAATTCGTGCCTGGCGTTGAAAAGGGTAAGCATTTAAATTTAAAATGTAACTTAATATTCTTAACTAATTATTTTGCTTCTTAAGGCTACCGAGAAATGGCTGAGAAGGGAATGCTCTCGGGTCACAAGCTATCTGGCATTCGGTTCCGCCTTCAGGACGGTGGCCACCACATTGTGGACTCTAGTGAGCTGGCCTTCATGTTGGCCGCCCACGGGGCCATCAAGGATGTCTTCCAGAATGGCAGTTGGCAGATCTTGGAACCCATTATGCTGGTGGAGGTCACCGCTCCCGAGGAGTTCCAAGGCGCTGTGATGGGTCACCTGAGCAAGAGGCATGGTATTATTACCGGAACGGAAGGAACCGAAGGTTGGTTCACGGTCTATGCTGAGGTTCCACTCAATGACATGTTTGGCTACGCCGGCGAACTGAGGTGAGAGGATAACGTAATCCTCTAATTGTAATTATATTTAATGCCATTTGTTTGTGTTTTTTAGATCGAGTACCCAGGGCAAGGGTGAGTTCACCATGGAGTACTCTCGGTACTCGCCCTGCCTTCCCGATATCCAGGAACAGATTGTTCGCCAATACCAGGAAAACCAAGGCTTGGCTCAGCCCGACAAAAAGAAAAAGAAGAACTAAATCATTATTGTATAGTTATAGTTTTAAGCAACATCCCCCAGTTACATCTCTATTTTTGCTTAGTTAAATTTTATTTCATTTCAATAATCTTCAGTTTTCACTGTGATAAATGCGAATTGTACAGTTTTTGTATAATAAAAGAAGACGAAACAAGAATTGAAAAAATTCAAAAATATATTTTATGGAATTTGTTAAAAAAGGGGGACCATCATTGAAATTTTGGATTTTAAATTTTATTTTAAAATTTTAGTTATTTATGGCCCCAATGAAGCTGAATATTCCTTAAACGGCTAAAACTATCGTCAATATTTCAATATTTCAGTCATTAAGATACCCTGTTTTTTTTTTTAGATTTTCTTGTGTGATTGCCAAAAGTCATTAATATTCCGATTTACCATTTAAATCTTTCTGATTTAATAATAACAATAATTTTACAAATTTTTTTTTAATTGTATAATTTTGTATACATTTTTCTAAATTTTATTTTGTTTATTATTTTTAAGACATTTAAAAACATTGATTAGATGTTCCACCTCTAGTTCCCGCTTTTGTGAGTGTGACCAGCTGTCACACTCTTTTCGGGAAAATGCCAGAAGTGTCCAATGGTCCCACTTGGAGTAAAAACAAATTTCAATAACAAACTGTGCTTTTGATTTTCCTTGCGTGCGGTTGATCCGCGGATGGTTTTTCCTCAAAACTCGCAGAAAATATGCAAGCACGCGCGAGATAAAAGGAAAACACTCATCAAGAACAAGGCGCCGGAAAACGGACGGAAAGCAGAGGCAGACAGCGCGGCGAACGAAAACAATTAGCGACCGAATTATAGTATTTCGTAAATTTTCCGGATCCGACAACAACAATAAATTTAACTCAATTAAAAGGCAGCAAGGAAAATGCAGAGAACACAAATGAAATGCAAGTGATGTTGTTGTGTTTGCGTGGAAATGGAGCGAATTGTGATAGCACCGTTTTTCTTGTTCCGAGTTTTCCGCTGCCAGAAAAGTGTGCGCAGGAAAATTGCTGACAATTCATAGAAAGGCAACCGAAAGAAAATAGAAGAGGGGCGCGCGCGTTTTTCGGGGAAAATTCAATACGAAAACGCGGAAAGCCAAAAGAAAAACAAAGAGAAAAAAAATCGCAATTCACAAAACACACGAAAAATAAAAGAAAAAGAGAGAGAAAAATAAATATCTAACGCACGTCGTCTACCTGTGTCTCTGTGTGTGATTGTGGGTGTGCGGCTTTCAAGTGTGTGTGTGTGTGTGTGTGTGCGGGTGCAAAAGAAAAAGATCAACGCGAGCCAACAACAACAACAACAATAACAACACACAGCTGACTTCCTCTTCTTTACCTTCCTGCTTACACTGTTCGAAAAATAATGCAAAACAACGACAACTTCCAAAGCGCCGGCTTCTTAACAACCAACACTAGTCAACAATAAAAGCAAAATTAATTAAAATAAATAAATAAACAAACATATCCGTCAGCACAACTCCAACAAATAATAATAAATAATAATTAAAAACGCCGTTTGACAGAAAACTACACACACACACAAAATTATTATAGTAAGCCGAAAAGGTTAAAATAAATAAATCAAAATGGATTGGATCATCAACGATGAAATGGGCCTCACCGTGGGCCATGTGGTCGGCTGGGCCGCCGCCTCTGCCATGGTAATCGGGGGCGTCATCCCCTACGTGCCGCAGTATATCGAGATCAAGAAGACGCAGGACGCGGACGGCTTTTCGCTATATGTGTGCCTCGCCCTGCTGGTGGCCAACTCGCTGAGAATACTCTTCTGGTAAGATTACATCTCCTTTTAAATATATGTATGAGAACCTTATAGAGATTAGTAGAAAGTTGAGGCAAAGATTTACTAGATTTTATACTGTAGAAAATCTCTTCAGAAAATTAACTATAGTGAAAAATCGTTACATCTTTAAGATAA